>JAVMKO010000210.1:0-40981 GCA_032164245.1 Sternotherus odoratus
CCCCGGGGGGGTTCAGTCCAGTGGCCTCGCTACAGGCAGATCATGACGTGAGCCGGGGGGGGCTGAAGGCTCCGAGGGGTCAGGCTCCGCAGGTGGTGAAGCCGAGGGGTTGACCCAGTGACAGTGACACCCCGAGGGGCTGACCCCAGTGACACCCCGAGGGGCTGACCCCCCTGAAGGGTCTTCCCAGGGGCTGTGACAGCTGTGAGACCACTCAGCATGTGGCTCTGGCTAGGCCCCTCCCCCAGGCAGGGCGGGGCTCTGGCTAGGCCCCTCCCCCCAGGCAGGGCGGGGCTCTGGCTAGGCCCCTCCCCCAGGCAGGGCGGGGCTCTGGCTAGGCCCCTCCCCCAGGCAGGGCGGGGCTCTGGCTGGCGGGTTACCTGCGGTACATCTGCTCGCCCTGCGGGTGGCGCCCGTCTTTCAGGCCTGCACATCATTGAAGAGCAGGCGGATCATGGCGTCCGCCTTGTCCAGGTCCCGCTCGATCTCGGCCGCCTTCTGCGGCTGCTTCCCGGCGTTCAGCAGCCTGACGTCCTGCCGGAGGGAGGTGTGTTAAACCGGGGGACAGGCGAGACACCCCCGTTGCATGCACGGCCCCGCCCCCGTTGCATGCACGGCCCCGCCCCCCGTTCAATGCATGGCCCTGCCCCCTTGCCCTCATGCACTGCCCCGCCCCCCGTTCCATGCATGGCCCCGCCCCCTTGCCCTCATGCACTGCCCCGCCCCCGTTCCATGCATGGCCCCGCCCCCTTGCCCTCATGCACTGCCCCGCCCCCGTTCCATGCATGGCCCCGCCCCCTTGCCCTCATGCACTGCCCCGCCCCGTTCCATGCATGGCCCCGCCCCCTTGCCCTCATGCACTGCCCCGCTCCCCGTTCCATGCATGGCCCCGCCCCCTTGCCCTCATGCACTGCCCCGCCCTCCGTTCCATGCATGGCCCCCCGCCCCCTTGCCTCATGCACTGCCCCGCCCCCCGTTCCATGCATGGCCCCGCCCCCTTGCCCTCATGCACTGCCCGCCCCCGTTCCATGCATGGCCCCGCCCCCTTGCCCTCATGCACTGCCCCACCCCGTTCCATGCATGGCCCCGCCCCCTTGCCCCCACGCTCTATTGCGCTGCCCTCCCCCACTCAAGCCCCGCAGAGTCCCTAGGGCTCCCCATGCCCCAGTGCAGCGGCAGGCCTGTCCCGGGGGTCTCACCGACTGCAGCAGGGTGTCGGCCTGGTTCAGCTGCTCCTCGCACACCCCCGACTCCATCTGCAGCTTGGAGACGATGCGCTGCAGCCGCTCCAGCCTGCGCGGGGAGGAGAGTGGGGTGAGCACCTGTGCCCTGCCCCCGCCCCCCTGGGTGCACCCCGCCCCCCCTCCCCTGTGTGCACCCCAGTAACCTGCCCAGCCCCCACCCTCCCTGTGCATACCCCGGGCCCCCCCAGCCCCCGCCCCCCATGTGCACCCCTCCTTCCCCTGCCTCACCCCAACTCAGCCCCACCTGTGCTCACCCCACCCCAGTGCCCCAGTGCAGCCCCCACCCCACCTGTGGGCACCCCAGCCCAGCCCCACTCGTGCGCACCCCAGTGCTGGTGGCCAGGGCAGCCCCCGGGGCCCCACCCCTGCTCTGCCAGGTGCCGTGGCAAAGGCACAGCCGGCCGGGTTGGTCCCTGCTGGAGCCTGCGAGCTGCGGGCGCGCCGGGAGCCCAGCGGCACTGCCCGGGGCCGGACTGCGCTCGCTCGGCTGGGCGGGGGGGGCTGGGCTTCCCGAGGGGAGGCACCCGCGGGCGGATGGTGACTCACCGGCCATGTGGTTCCCATTACGGCCGCGGGCCAGGGCGGGAACACCCCGGCCCCGAGCAGCTGCCAGCCGGAGCCTGCCCTGGACGGGGGGGGGGGGAGCCCCAGGGGTGTCCTGAGCCAGCCAGCCAGCCCCCCCATCCCCCTCAACTCCTCAACCCCCAACCCTCCTCAGCCAGCCCTTCTCTCCAGCCCCCGACCCCCCTCAGCCAGCCAGCCCCCCCATCCCCCTCAACTCCTCAACCCCTTCAGCCAGCCCTTCTCCCCAGCCCCCGACCCCCCTCAGCCAGCCCTTCTCCCCAGCCCCCGACCTCCCTCAGTCAGCCAGCCCCCCCATCCCCCTCAACTCCTCAACCCCCCTCAGCCAGCCCTTCTCCCAGCCCCCGACCCCCCTCAGCCAGCCAGCCCCCCCATCCCCCTCAACTCCTCAACCCCCCTCAGTCAGCCCTTCTCCCCAGCCCCCAACCCCCCTCAGCCAGCCCTTCTCCCCAGCCCCCGACCCCCCTCAGCCAGCCCTTCTCCCCAGCCCCCGACCCCCCTCAGCCAGCCAGCCCCCCCATCCCCCTCAACTCCTCAACCCCCCTCAGCCAGCCCTTCTCCCCAGCCCCCGACCCCCCTCAGCCAGCCAGCCCCCCCATCCCCCTCAACTCCTCAACCCCCCTCAGCCAGCCCTTCTCCCCAGCCCCCGACCCCCTCAGTCAGCCCTTCTCCCCAGCCCCCAACCCCCCTCAGCCAGCCCTTCTCCCCAGCCCCCGACCCCCCTCAGCCAGCCCTTCTCCCCAGCCCCCAACCCCCCTCAGCCAGCCCTTCTCCCCAGCCCCCGACCCCCCTCAGCCAGCCAGCCCCCCCATCCCCCTCAACTCCTCAACCCCCCTCAGCCAGCCCTTCTCCCCAGCCCCCGACCCCCCTCAGCCAGCCAGCCCCCCCATCCCCCTCAACTCCTCAACCCCCCTCAGCCAGCCCTTCTCCCCAGCCCCCGACCCCCCTCAGCCAGCCCTTCTCCCCAGCCCCCGACCCCCCTCAGCCAGCCCTTCTCCCCAGCCCCCGACCCCCCTCAGCCAGCCCTTCTCCCCAGCCCCCGACCCCCCTCAGTCAGCCCTTCTTTCCAGCCCCCGACCCCCCTCAGCCAGCCAGCCCCCCCATCCCCCTCAACTCCTCAACCCCCCTCAGCCAGCCCTTCTCCCCAGCCCCCGACCCCCCTCAGTCAGCCCTTCTCCCCAGCCCCCGACCCCCCTCAGTCAGCCCTTCTTTCCAGCCCCCGACCCCCCTCAGTCAGCCCTTCTCCCCAGCCCCCGACCCCCCTCAGTCAGCCCTTCTCCCCAGCCCCCGACCCCCCTCAGCCAGCCAGCCCCCCCATCCCCCTCAACTCCTCAACCCCCCTCAGCCAGCCCTTCTCCCCAGCCCCCGACCCCCCTCACTCAGCCCTTCTCCCTGCCTGCGGCCCCTCCACTCCTCAGGCGGCCCCCCAGCCCCCTCCCCCGCTCAGCCCCCCAGCGCTGACCTCTCGAACTCGGCACGCAGCAGCTTCTCGCGCTCCAGAATGGCCACGTGCAGCCGGCCCCACTCCTTCTCCACGTCCAGGGGGTGGGAGCTGGGGGACACCTGCAGCTGCCCGGCCTGCACCGAGCCCTGCGCGGGGGAGAGGGGGGGCATGTGGGGACCGGCCCTGAGGAGTGCGGGAGTGGGGGGCACAAACACAGGTTGGCCCTGCTCGGGGGGGCTCGGCCGGGCCCGGTGGGGAGCTGGGGATGCCCAGCTGCAGCCCCCCCGCCATGCCCCTGTGGGGCCTCACACAGCGTGACCGGGAGTCACAGGACGGCTCCCCCGGTCACGGGCCGGACACAGCCCCTCGTGCGCTGCTTGGGGATGAGGGTGCGGCCCAGCCCCCAGGGAGGGGCGAGGAGAGGGGGGGCGCAGCCCCCAGGCGGGGCAAGGAGGGGAGGGGCGCGGCCCAGCCCCCAGGGAGGGGCGAGATGGGGCGCGGCCCAGCCCCCAGGGAGGGGTGAGGAGAGGAGGGGCGCAGCCCCCAGGTGGGGCAAGGAGGGGAGGGGCGCGGCCCAGCCCTCGGGGAGGGGCGAGGAGAGGAGGGGCACAGCCCCCAGGCGGGGCAAGGAGGGGAGGGGCGCGGCCCAGCCCCCGGGGAGGGGCGAGGAGGGGAGGGGCGCGGCCCAGCCCCCGGGGAGGGGCGAGGAGGGGAGGGGCGCGGCCCAGCCCCCGGGGAGGGGCGAGGAGGGGCTTGGCACAGCCCTGGCAGCTAGGCATCTTGGGGCGGCGCTCTACCGGGGTCCCTGGGGCGTCCCAGGGAGGGATGGGGAGGGGAGGGGCTTGGCACAGCCCCCGAGGAGGGGAGGGGGAGGGGCAGGGACCGGCCCAGCCCCCAGGACGGGATGTGGAGGGGCAGGGGGCGGCCCAGCCCCCAGGAGGGGATGGGGAGGGGCAGGGTGCGGCCCAGCCCCCAGGAGGGGATGGGGAGGGGCAGGGGGTGGCCCAGCCCCCAGGAGGGGATGGGGAGGGGCAGGGTGCGGCCCAGCCCCCAGGAGGGGATGGGGAGGGGCAGGGTGCGGCCCAGCCCCCAGGAGGGGATGGGGAGGGGCAGGGTGCGGCCCAGCCCCCAGGAGGGGATGGGGAGGGGCAGGGGGTGGCCCAGCCCCCAGGAGGGGATGGGGAGGGGCAGGGGGTGGCCCAGCCCCCAGGAGGGGAGGCTCTGCCGGGGTCCCCGGGGTTGCCCCTCGCTCACCTCCAGCGACTGGTAGATGACCTTGGAGCGGTTCTTGTCGGCCTCCTTGGCTGGGAGCTCGGTTTCCTTGAACTTCAGGAACTGGCGCCACAGGAGCTGGGGGGAGTCTGGGGTTAGGCCCCGGGGCAGGAGAGGGGCCCGGGGCCAGCCTGGGACCCGCTGCAGGGGGCTCTGTGCCAGGCGCAGGGTGCCACCCGTCGGGCCCCTGCCTGGGCAGCCTCTCCCTAGCCAGCCCGCAGGACTCATCCTCCCCCCCCCTGGGCTGGGCCAAGGCCCCCAGCCGGGGGGGCCCCGGAGCCAGGCCAGGCCCGGGGAGCTGGCCCCATGCAGGGCCCTGCCCCAGGAGGGAAGAGGGCCGGGCGGGCGGGTTCTCCTTCGCCCCGTTGACTCACGAGGGGCTGGCATGGAAGGAATGAGTCAGACGCCCTCCCCCTGCCTGGGGAGCCCCGTGATCCCCCCCCCTGCGCTCCCCCCGGTGAGGAGCTGAGCCCTGCCAGCCCCCCCCCCCTGCCTCCCCCTCGCTGCCAGCGGGACGCACCCACTCCCCAGGGAGCTCTGGGGGCTTCCAGGCGGCTCTGAGGGGGGGGGCGGGCACCCTGCCCAGGCAGATCCCTCCCGGGAGGCACCTGCAGACCCCCCCAGCACTGGGGCCTTTCATCCCCTGCCAGCACCAGCTGCGTCGGGACATGAAGAGACGGGAGCCTCGGAGACTCTGCCCCCCCCCGGCCCAGGCTCTGAGCGCACCCCAGTGTGCAGCCCCCCCCCCCCCGGGAGGGGCACTCCAGCACGGCAAGGCCCAGCCCGTGCCCAGGCGGTGGGGGGGCCACGTGGGCCGCTCCCGGCCCAGCCAATGGGGCACTGAAGGAGCCGGGGGTGGGGGGGCAGCTGGGAGGGCTCGGGGCGGGGGAGATGGGGCTGTGCAGAGCCCCGTCCCGGGGGGGGGGTCGCCCCGCCTGGCCCCGTCCCGGGGGGGGGGGGTCGCCCCGCCTGGCCCCGTCCCGGGGGGGGGGGGTCGCCCCGCCTGGCCCCGTCCCGGGGGGGTCGCCCCGCCTGGCCCCGTCCCGGGGGGGTCGCCCCGCCTGGCCCCGTCCCGGGGGGGTCGCCCCGCCTGGCCCCGTCCCAGGGGGGGTCGCCCCGCCTGGCCCCGTCCCGGGGGGGGTCGCCCCGCCTGGCCCCTCACCTCGATCTCCTCGTAGCTGGCCGGCACCTTGCTCTCCTCGAAGAGGAGGGTGTGACTGCGGACCCACTGCAGCAGCGCCGTCACCACCTCGCGGTACTCCTGCCACCGCAGCTGCAGCTCCTGGGGAGAGGCGAGAGCGTGGCCCCGGGTCCCCCAGCCGCCCCGAGGGCGGGACCCGCTGGTCTCCCGGGACCATCTCGGCTGGAGTCACCCCTGGATGGGAACTGGCGGGGGGATGGGCAGTGCTGGTTCATCACCCCGTGGGGGGCCTCAGTTTCCCCTGTGTTACCAGTGGGGGAGGGGAAAGGACTGTTCGCTCTCGGGGCTGGCTGAGAGGCCTGGCTGTGGGTGTCCCCGGGCTCTCTGAGCTGGGGGGGTCCCGGGAAAGGCCTGGTCCAGCTGACCCCACATCAGTGGAGGACCCAGGAAGACAATGGCAAAGGCAGTCCCCGGCACACTGACACCCGGCACCCAAGGGGGGGTTTCTCCACCTCTCTGCAGGGAGGCTGAGCAAAGAGCCCCCCCCCTCCCCCAGTTGGAGGGCACAGGCCTGGGAGGTGGGGGGGAGGGTGTTGGCTACTGGAAGGAGCCTGGCTCTCCCCTGGTCACTGCCCAAGGGGGTCAGCCGGACAGACAGATGGAGCTGGAACAATGGGGCTCGTACAGCCGGGCTCTGGGCTGACCCCACCGGTCTGGGCTTTACCCCTGGGCTCCCCGGACCCCTTCCTGTGCCGTGAGCAGCTGGCTAACAACCCGGCTGGGACCGCGCGGAGAGTCCCTGCTGCGTGGCCGGTCTCCCCAGGGGTCTGGCTCCGTTGGGCTCGCTGGGCAGAGCTGAGGGCGTGGGGCGGGAGAGCTGGGGTCCCGGGGGTCAGGCTGAGGAGGCCGAGACCCCCCTGGGGGTCTGACCCACTGAAGGGTTCTCTCCGACCGGTCCCAAGCCGGGGGCCTAGCAGTGATCCCGGGGCTGCGTGACCCAGGGGACCCCCCACCCCTCTGAAGCGCGGCTGAGCGGGAGACCAAAGGCCGGAGGCGTCAAGGGCTGGGTGGGGGGTTTCTCTGTGTCGCCTGGCGCCAGCCCACGGCCTCGGGCACCCGCCTGTTCCCTGGTGTCTGCGGATCGCCCGGCTGTGGCTCACTGGGGGTGCGGTGGGGCCCCCGGGCCCTGGCAGGCCGGACACAGGCCAGCCCCAGAGATGTGGCAGCCCCGCAGCCCCCTGGCCTGCACAGCCCCATACTCACGTTGGCCTTGACCCCCAGCGAGACGTCGGGCACGCGGGGCAGCGCGTCGTACAGCGACGAGACGTAGGTGATGACGGACTTCTCATCCGGCTGGGGGACGTCCACGTCTGGGGGGAGGGCAGAGGGTGAGCAGTGGGGGGGAGCCCAGCCCGGAGGTCCCCCCCTGCAGGGGGTGCCCCATGCACCCGAGGAGCCAGCGGGTGGGAGCCCCACGCCCGGCCCCACCTCCTACCTTCAGGGTCCAGCAGGCGCGTCACCCCCAGGTCCCGCTCGGCCACGGTGAAGGCCTGGTCCAGGTTCTCCAGGTTGCTCTGGCGATACACCTTGTTCATGTCGATGAGCATGGGCCTGCGCCAGAGACGGGGCATGAGCGGGGCCGGGCACCCCGGAGCGGCCAGCCCCAGCCCAGCGTGGAGCCTGCTCTGGGGCCCCATGACGGGGCTCAGGGGCTCAGCCCCCCCCCCCCCCCACCGTGCCAGGGCTGCGGCAGCTGGGCCGCCAGAGGGCACCGTCCGCTGGGAGCTGCGGGCTGGGCCCCACAGAGACCCCGTGGGCAGCACCAGGCCCCCCACGGCACTTAACCCTTGCACTGCTGAGGGAAACACGAGACGCTGACTCACGCCACGTGCTGGGCTGGCAGCCCCTGAGCCCCTCTGGCCCCCCGGAGCGTGTCGGCTGTGGGGCCGGTAGACTCTGACCAGCCCCCGCGGCACCGCGCCCCTCACCGTGCCGCCCGGCAGCCAGGCTGGCTCCTGCCAGCTCCATGCCACGGCCCAGGTGGGGGCACCTCGGGACGACAGCTGTGCCCGTGGGTCATTCCCCCCCCCCTGCCACCGCGCCCCTCACAGCAACAGGGCAGCTCCCCCGGCTTGGGGGCCCCACACCTGGATCAGGCGCAGCCCGGCGGGAGCCGACCTGAGGCCATGGCGGGGGAAGCCAGGTAACGCCAGGTAACGCCACCCCGAGGGCACGTCCGGTCCAACTCTGCGGATCCAGCTCCCCCTCCCCACCACCGCACCAGACGCCCGGAGGCCCTGTTCAGGCGGGGGGGGGTTCCCCCCTCAACCCCGAGGTTTCAGTCCCCCCCCCTCACACCGCTCAGCGGCTGTGAACACAGGAACTTTGAATTCTGCACCCTGGGGGGTGAGTTGAAGCAGAACAAGCTCCCCCCCCCCCACACCAGATCAGCCGCAGCCCCCCAGCCAGTGCAACCTGGGGGGAGGGGGCAGCTGCGGCCCTGGCTCCCCTAGCCCCCCCCCCCCCCCGGCTGGCGCGGTGCCTACAGTTCCTGGAGGCGCAGGGTGGAGTGGAGGGAGTAGAGCGAGCTGCTGACGTTGGGGGTCTCCAGCACAGCGGGGTGGGCGATCTCCTCACACAGCATCACCACCTGCTCCTCTGCCCCCGCCCGGGTCCCCGCCGAGCCCCCCGGCCCCCGCCGGTGCAGCTTCTTCTTCACCCGCTGGCGCGAGCTCCGCTCCATGATGGGGCTGAGCCTTCCTCTGCTCACTGCGCTGGGGAGCCGGGACCCCTGGCCAAGGCCCCCTGGCGCCGCAAAGCCAGGACCCCCTGGCCGAGCCGCCCTGGTGCCACGGAGCCGGGACCCCCTGGCCGAGTCCCCCTGGTGCCGCGGAGCCGGGACCCCCTGGCCGAGTCCCCCTGGTGCCGCGGAGCCGGGACCCCCTGGCCGAGTCCCCCTGGTGCCGCGGAGCCGGGACCCCTGGCCGAGCTGCCCTGGTGCCGCGGAGCCGGGACCCCTGGTGCCGCGGAGCCGGGACCCCTGGCCGAGCCGCCCGCCCTGGCGCCGCGATGCCGGGACCCCCTGGCCGAGTCCCCCTGGTGCCGTGGAGCTGGGACCCCTGGCCGAGCCGCCCGCCCTGGCGCCGCGATGCCGGGGAGCCGCCCTCTCCCTGCGGAGTGGAAGCTGTGCCGTGCCGAGCCGCCAGCCCCGTGTTCTTTTCCTGCCTCTCCCGGGGCGGGGCGGCTCCTGCACATACTTGTTACACTTACAAGGAAAGCGGAGCTGACGTAGCCTCCGGCAGGCCCCTGCCCCCCACTCCCAGCCGGGTTCCCAGCTTCCCCCGTCACCTTACTGAAATTATCTGGGATCCTATAGATCATCGGGGCAACCAAGGTCCTGCAGGGACCCCAAATCCTGTGTAAAGGGGTCATATGAGGTGTGTTCGACCAGGTTATGGTCGGCGGATTAGGACTCTGCCACTGGTCTGTGGGGATCATTTTGTAGTTGAAGTGATGAATACTGACTCTGCACTGTCTGTATTTCAAACTTATGCTTCACATCTGGGGGACACCCCAGACAAGTTGCTGTCAGCTCTGCCTGGCCTGTTTGACGGCCCATTAAGGACTATCGGCTACACAACAGACCCATTAAGAGCCTGGAAAGCTCCGGGCCACAGGAGACGTCTACCAGAGAACATGTGAGGCAGCCTGTGGATAATGGCTCCAACCTGCAAACCCTGAGTCATGCCTGGTCATGTGATCTGCCCAGGTGACTCCAGAACTCCATGGGGCTGGACTCTTCACAGCAGGAATAAAGAGGTTCTTGCACCTGGGAAAGACTAGGAAAGGCTGATGTCTGATCTTCATTTTGTGTTCAGTCTACAATCCTGCTCCTACCTCTGGATGGGACTTTGCTACAAATGGAAGCTCTGAACAAAGGACTGAAGGACCCATCCCAGCTGGGGATGTTTGTACTCCAGAGACTTGATTTGAACCTGCAGTTTATTCTCCCTCTGCTACAAGCCTGAACCAAGGGACTTGCCATCACTGCATGTAATTGATTTCCTTTAACCATTCCTAACCCTCACCTATATCTTTCTCCTTCTATAATAAACCTTTAGATTTTGGTGTCAGAGGAGTAGCCGTTTCAGTCGACTCGCCAATTACAAAAGCAGTTTCTCCTCTCTGGGTGTTCACACCTCCAGATGAGGTGCTGGAAGTGGCTCTCACCCTCCCCCCCTCCCCCCATGATTGAATTCACCTTGCTTTCTTGCCTGCATATTTATACCTGCCTCTGGAGATTTCCACAACATTCATCTGATGAAGTGGGTCTTAGCCCAGGAAAGCTTGAACCCTAAGATCTGTTAGTCTAGAAGGTGCTACAAGACTCTTTGTCACTTTAGATTTTAAATTCTAGAGGATTGGCAACAGCGTGATTTGTGGGAAGATCTGATTGGTATATTGACCTGGGTCTGGGACCTGATTCTTTGGAATTGGGGAGAACCGTTTTCTTTATTTGGGGTATTGGTTTTCATAACCATTCATCCCCAGGACAGGGGGCTGCTGGTGGTGATACTGGGAATCTGGAGTGTCTAAGGGAATTGCTTGTGTGACTTGTGGTTAGCCAGGGGGGTGAAACCAAAGTCTTTTCTGGTTGGCTGGTTTGGTGCCTTAGAGGTGGAGAAACCGCGGCCCCGTGACACCCCCGCAGCGCAGGGCAGCGCTGTGTGCTGGAGATGGGCCACGCAGCTCTGGCAGCGCCAAGCAGGGGAGGCACACGGGGGCCGGAGGGGGTCTGTCAGCCCGACCCAGCTGTGGGGGCTCCACGGAGCCAACAGCCGCTTCTCCAAGGGGAGGCAAGTGCGATGGGCCCGATCCTGCTGGGCTGGGCCTGCACATGCTGCCCATCTCTGCTTGGAGAACCCCCCTCCTGCGCCACAAGCCCCACAGCACTGCTCTGGGAGCCCCCGGGGGACTGCAGGGCGGCCAGGGGCCGGGACAGCTCAGGGTCCCCAGCAGCAGCTGCTGTGTATCCACTGAGGAGCCCAGGTGGCTAGGAGACGGGCTGCACCGGCCCCCAGGAGTCTGGGAAGGGAAAACAGTTCCCAGCTCCGGGGCCTGCACAGGGCGCAGCCAGCTCCACCTCTCCAAACTATCCAGTTCGCTGTCCCGACACGCTCCCACAGAATTCACTGCCTGGGGCGGGGCAGGGCAGGGCACCCTCTGCCAGCGCGGGAAGAGAGCCCCAGCTAAGGAGACGGCTGGGCCAAGCTCATAGAATCCTAGAATCTCAGGGTTGGAAGGGACCTCAGGAGGTATCTAGTCCAACCCCCTGCTCAGAGCAGGACCAACCCCAACTCAATCATCCCAGCCAGGGCTTTGTCAAGCCTGACCTTAAAAACCTCTAAGGAAGGAGATTCCACCACCTCCCTAGGTAACCCATTCCAGTGCTTCACCACCCGCCTAGGGAAAAAGTTCTTCCTAATATTCAATCTAAACCTCCCCCACTGCAACTTGAGACCATTACTCCTTGTTCTGTCATCTGGTACCAGAGAACAGTCTAGATCCATCCTCTTTGGAACCCCCTTTCAGGTAGTTGAAAGCAGCTATCAAATCTCCCCTCAGTCTTCTCTTCTGTAGACTAAACAATCCCAGTTCTCTCAGCCTCTCCTCATAAGTCATGCGCTCCAGGCCCCTAATCATTTTTGTTGCCCTTCTCTGGACTCTTCACAATTTTTCCACATCCTTCTTGTAGTGTGGGCCCCAAAACTAGACACAGTACTCCAGATGAGGCCTCACCAATGTCAAATAGAGGGGAACAATCATGTCCTTCAATCTGCTGGCAATGCCCCTACTTATACAGTCCAAAATGCTGTTAGCTTTCTTGTCAACAAGGGCACACTGTTGACTCATGTCCAGCTTCTCATCCACTGTAACCCCTAGGTCCTTTTCTGGAGAACTGCTGCCTAGCCATTCGGTCCCTAGTCTGTAGCAGTACATGGGATTCTTCTGTCCTAACTGCAGGACTCTGCACTTCTCCTTGTTGAACCTCATCAGATTTCTTTTGGCCCAATCCTCTAATTTGTCTAGGTCCCTCTGTATCCTATCCTTACCCTCCAGTGTATCTACCACTCCTCCCAGTTTAGTGTCATCTGCAAACTTGCTGAGGGTGCAGTCCACACCATCCTCCAGATCATTGATAAAGATATTGAATAAAACCAGCCCAAGGACCGACCCTTGGGGCACTCCGCTCAATACCGGCTGCCAACAAGACATGGAGCCATTGATCACAACCCGTTGAGCCCGACGATCCAGCCAGCTTTCTATCCACCTCATGGTCCATTCATCCAGCCCATACTACTCTAACTTGCTGGCAAGAATATTGTGGGAGACCGGATCAAAAGCTTTGCTAAAGTCAACATCACACAGAGCAGCCGCTGCCCCCCAGTGCAGGGCCCCCCCGGCACCCCTGGGCTCGCAGAGCTGCGTGTGGGGCAGCCCCTGGTGGCTGTGTCCTGACCCCAGGTTGCACACCTCCCAGGGAGGGTCCCGGCCCCACCCAGCTCTCACTTGTGGTGGTGGATGATGGCATTGAAGAGACGCCCGTCCCGCCAGCTGGTGGTGAAGTTGTCGCAGCGCAGGCCCTGGTAGCCCTCCACCATGCGCTGCGACCACAGCAGCAGCTTCTCCTTGGCCGTCATGTCCTCGGACTGCCCGCTCACCTGGATGTCGGAGATCTGGAAGGGACGGGGTACGTCAGCCAGGCACCCTGGCCCCACGGAGCCCCGTCCAGCGTCCCGCTGGGGCCTCCTCCACCCCCGGGCCAAGGACACCCTGGCACAAAGCGGGAATGTTCTTAATGTTTTCTCTGAACACTGGGCGTGCCTCAGTTTCCCCTCTGTGTTACTCAAGTCTCTGGGTGGTGGGATGAGGGGATGTGACCATCGCAGGGAGCTGGAGAGGGCAGGCGCGACTTGGGGCAGAGAACAGGGGACACCCTGTAGCCTGGCAACTGATGGCCTGTCCCCGTTCTCGGCAGGGAGCAGCCGGAGGTGACCTGCTGGCCTGGGAGGGGGGAGGGGTCCGGGGCACCAGGCCTGGATCCCCCCAAGATGGATTCAGCTCTTCCCGATTTCTGGGCTAACAAGCTGTCCTAGGCCGTGTCCCTGTCCAGGAATAACCACTCTGGCACACGGGGGCGGAGAGTCACGCTGCCCGCGGAGTGGGGGGCAGCACCCTTGGGGGGTGCCAGGCTTCCCCAGGGGCAAACAGGGGGGCTGAACGCTCCGAGGTACAATGGGGCCCCGCGGGGAGTCACCCTGCACCACAGTCCTGCCTGGTTTCACGTAGGGCGGCTCCCGGGACCCCCCCCCCCCAGCTTTCTCCAGCGGGGAGCTCCATGCAGCACAGCAGCCTCCTTCCTGTTTCACTTGGGACCGCAGCGGGGGGGGGGTGGGGGAGAGAGCCCGTCGCCGGCGCTCACCACAACCGCCCACGCCGGGCACAGACTCCCAACCCGGCGGAAATGGCACCCGAACCGCTGCCCGCTCCGCACGCACCCCCCGCAGGGACACAGGCTGCACTCCCCCCCCTCCCGATAGCGCGTCTCCGCACGCACCCCACCCCACCCCGAGAGAGGCTGCAGGCTGGGCCACCACAGCGGGCAGGACGGAAGCACCTGCTCCGCCAGCTGCCTGGCATCTCTCCAGTGCCCTGCGTACCCCATGGCCAGCTTGCCCCGCTGCTCCCGCACTGCCGGACCAGGGACTCTGCCCCGGGCACTGCCCGGATCCCAGCCTGGTCCCCGTCTCCCGAGCCACGGGCAGGACTCCCGGGTCCACAGCCCTTCGGTTGGGCTCTGCATGCTGAGCCCCCCCCTCCAGTGCAGGCTGTGGGGAAGGGGGCCCTGGGGGCTGCGCTGTACTGGGGCTATGAGCAGAGGCGCTGCAGGCCAAGCAGGGCACAAGGCGGGCGGTACAGAGCCCCCCGCAGGAGCCAGCCCAAGGAGCAGGGGCGGCCGGGGGGCCGGGACCCGCGCGCAGGGGAGCAGGGGCGGCCGGGGGGCCGGGACCCGCGCGCAGGGGAGCAGGGGCGGCCGGGGGGCCGGGACTCGTGCGCAGGGGAGCAGGGGCGGCCATGGGGCCAGGCCGGGGACCCTGTGCCCAGTGGCGGCTCCGCTGGCTCCTGCCGTTCCCGGCTGGTCGGTGAGAACGGGGCAGCTCCACCTTCACCGGGCCCCGGGGGAGAGCCAATGGGCCAGTGACTGTGACTGGCGTTCAGGTGCCAGCGAGGGCCCGTGGCTCTGAGTCACCGCGGCTGCCAGGCCCCGCCCTGGGGCTGAGCCGCGCCCGGGGCTGGCAGAGGGAGCGGGTGACTCAGCCTCCAAAACGGTGGCCTGCGGCTCCCCTCCCCCACCACGCCAGGGCCACCCGGGCCGCACCCCGGCTGGAGGCTCCCCCTGGCAGGGAGCAGCTGAGGCCGGGCTGGGGGGGGGAGAAGCAAGGAGCCCCCCCAGGTCTCACCCCACTCCAGAGCAGTGCCCCCCTCCGCCCTGCCCCACCGCGCCTCCCGGCCAACCCCTGGCTGCCAGCTGTGGAGAAGGGAACTGGGCCCTGTCCCACCCCACATCCGGCCCCACAAGAGAGCGCTCCAGGCCTGGCCTTTCCCAGCAGGGGACGCTGGGGGGCGGCGGGGGCCAGGCTCACCTGGAAGTGGAGGATGATGGTCCAGATGAGGCCCAGCGTGAGCTTGGGGTTGCCGTCGGCGATGTCATCGTTGCGGATGTTCACCAGCTTCACCTGCCGACCCCCAGAGCCGCGGTTACATCAGGGGCCCCACGGGCTCCTCAGGCAGCAGGCCTGGGGCCTGCCCCTCCCCCGGCCCCAGGGAGACCCCCCCATCTCAGCAGGGGCGGAGCCTGTCCCTCCCCCAACCCCGGGGAGACCCCCCCATCTCAGCAGGGGCGGAGCCTGCCCCTCCCCCGGCCCCGGGGAGACCCCCCCATCTCAGCAGGGGCGGAGCCTGTCCCTCCCGCACCTCCGGGGAGACCCCCCCATCTCAGCAGGTTGCCCCCCCCCCGCCGCAGCTCACCTGCCGGTGTTTCAGGTAATCCAGGGCGATCTGCACATTCTGCAGCTTGTGGAAGCGCATTCGCCCCTTCTCGCGGGGCTGCAGAGACAGACGAGCAGGAGGGTGAGGGGCTGAACCGGGGCGCCAGGGCCACCCCCCCAGTGCCCTGAGCACTCACACCCCCCCCGCCCCCCACGCAGGGCAGGGCCCCGCTGCCAAACTGCAGAGCCAGGGGAGAAGTGGGGGCCAGTCAGTAGGTGCCAGGAGCATTTCTCCCCCCCCCACATGGGTGCAGCTCGGGGGGGCCCCGGCCAGGCCTAGCCCGAACTGGCCCCTCTGCCAGGCGCCCGCTCCATGCCCCATGGCCCAGCAGGCCGGGGGCTGCTCATCACCCCGAGGGGCTGCAGAGGGAGCAGGACGGCAGAGCACACCAGGGACTGAGGAACAGAGCCAATGGGGCAGCCCCATTCTCCGCACTACCCCCCAGCCCCAGGGCCCTGCCCTTCGACCGCTGGGCCTCGGAAGCCCATTGCTAGAGGGGAATCGGGGCCCGGCTCTCCGGGGTCAGAGAAGAATCACACCCAGGGCGTCCCCGGCTGGCCTCCACTTCTCCCCTGCCCGAGGCTGCAGAGCCGGGGGGCTCAGGCCGGGACCTGGGCTCACGGCGCAGGCAGGGCTGGCACGGGGCTCGCGAACCATGGCCCAGAGCCAGCTGCCCCCAGCTCAGCCCGCCCAGTCACCCCTCTCCCGGTGCCTTGCCCCACGCTGCAGGGTCCGAGGGCAGTGCCAGGAGAGGGGGCTCGTCCCAGCTGACACAGGAGGCTCCTGGCAGCTGTGGGGCACGGAGCCTGAAGGAAGGGGCAGTGCAGGGGGTGTGGGGCTGGACCCGGAAATCCTCAGCCACCAGCTGCCGCCCCCCCCCCCCCCCCCCCCGGGAGGCTGGGAGGAAACGGGCCAAACGAAACAATAGTGAGGAAAGAATTGAGCACGGCTGGGCTGCTGCTCCGAGCTTCCTCCAGGGCACCTGGAAACAGCCAGCCAGCCCTGCCCCACGGCCAGCCCCCCCCAGCTCTGGGGCAGGCCAGGGCCCAGCTCTGCCTTCTCGTACCCTCCCCACAGGCCTGGGGCAGCGAGAGCCCCCCGTGTGGTGAGCCCCAGAGGTGGGGTCAAGCCGCACACGGCACAGGCGCTCCGAGACGCCCGCCCCTCACTGAACCCGCAAGGGGCGCGGAGGACAGCGCAGGGGACGTGGGCACGGCCTGGCGCTCGCACGGCCAGGAGGGACCGGGCACCAGTGTGGGGACACTGCAGTCATGCCAACAGAGGGGACAACCCCCTGCCCCCAGGCTGGGGCACTGGGGCCTGCACTGCCTGCTGGGGAGAGCGCCCCCCGCCCCGCTCCCTGCCCCACAGTGCCCCCTGGGGCCTGCACTCCCTGTTGCGGAGAGTGCCCCCCCCCCCCCTGTTCCCCCGCCCCGCTCCCTGCAGCACTCCCAGCCCAAGCGAATTCCAGCCGGCCTCTGCCCCGCCGCGGCTCCGGCAGCCCCCGCGGTGCACCCTGGGGGCACTGCTGGCTCAGGGAGGTCTCTGCCCCCCACAGGCGCGGTCCACCCTGCTCCTGCATTGCATCCCACAGGAGCCCGGCAGGCCCCACAGCGGGACCCTTCCCCCTCCCGTGCCCGCGGCTGCACCCCGAAGCCCGGCCCAACCCCTGGGCGCCAGGGGGCGGACGGGAGCCTCCCGCCACGCTCCTCACACCAGCCCAGCCAATCGCAGGCGAGCGACGGGCTTAGCAAAGCTCTGATTGGCTGGGCTTGCCCTGCTGTCATGTCTCCCCTGGCTGCCCAGCCAATGGGGAGGTGCCTGGCGGGGCAGGGCGGTGCGGAGAGCAAAGGCAGAACCACTCACCAACCGCACGCTCCTGATCACGTCTCGCTCCCTCGGCTAGCCAGCAAGAGCAGTGCAAAGAAAGGAGGCAAAGGCCAGAGGGCAGAGGTCAGGGGTCAGAGGTCAGCAGACAGGTACAAAGAAGCAGAAAGTTCAGTGGAGCAAAGTAACGTTAATGGGTTAAAAGCCCACGATGCACCGGGGCCGGGGGGTGCGAGTCTCAGGGCGGGGTGAGGCCAGGACCTGGGCCGGGGGAGCCCCGGGGGGGCCTAGGACCCAGACTGATTTCCCTAGTAGATACAGCAAGCAAGAGGTCAGGGGTCAGAGGGCATGCAGGGTCAGCAGGCAGGGGTGCCAGGGAAGCAGGGGTCACGTCCCTCCTCCACGGGACCGGGCCAGGGCTTGCAGGGGCCTGAGGGTTTGGGGGGGCTGGGCCAGGGGGGCGGAGGGATGTGGCGTGGGGGGAGAGAGGAGGGTGTGGCTGCGGGGAGCAGCACAGAGCAGACCCCCGCCCCCGGGACCAGACCAGAAGCTGCTCTTTGCCCCCCGGCCCGGGCGGAAGGGGGTCGGGCACCGGACGGGAGAGCAGGGAGTCAGCAGAGAGGCGGCGGTGCGGAAGCTGCAGTCCGAAGCCGGCGGTGCCACCTACCAGGGTGTCCCCCGAGAGCACCTCCAGCAGCGAGATGAGGTTGTGCCCATCCCGCAGGTCCTCGTACAGGTCGCTGACGTGGCGCTGGGCCTGCGGAGACGGGAAGGAGCCGTTAACGGGGCAAAGCGAAGCCCAGGCACGGAGCCCCCGGCCGAGCCCTGTGCCCACAGGGGGTGCAGGGCGGCTCCTTCCCCAGAGAACAGCGCGGAAAGGCTCAAAGGAAAGCCACGGTCACACCGGGCACCACGGTCACTGCAAACGGCACGTGTGGGCCATGCAAGGCGGCGCGGTCGGAACCGGAGCACCGGGTTCGAGAGGCGACCTGAGTCCTCCAGCCAGGAGACCAGGCAGCGCTGGGCCATCAGCGTGGTAAACGGGACCCCCAGAGTCAGGTGTTAGTGGAGAGCGGGGACGGCACCGGGAAAGGAGCACACGGGACGCACCCCCCCCCCCCCGGGTTAGTCGTCCTGTGGAGGGGTAAACCCAGTGAAAGGAGCACACGGGACGCAACCCCCCCCCCCGGTTACTCGTCCTGTGGAGGGGTAAACCCAGTGAAAGGAGCACACGGGACGCAAACACCCCCCCCCCCCGGGTTACTCGTCCTGTCGAGGGTTAAACCCTCTGAAAGGAGCACACGGGACGCAACCCCCCCCCCCCCCGGGTTACTCGTCCTGTGGAGGGGTAAACCCAGTGAAAGGAGCACACGGGACGCAAACACCCCCCCCCCCGGGTTAGTCGTCCTGTGGAGGGCTAAACCCAGTGAAAGGAGCACACGGGATGCACACCCCCCCCCCCCGGGTTACTCGTCCTGTGGAGGGCTAAACCCAGTGAAAGGAGCACACGGGATGCACCCCCCCCCCCCGGGTTACTCGTCCTGTGGAGGGGTAAACCCAGTGAACTCGGGGGGGTTCTAGGCAGCAGAGCACACCCCTCCCCCTCCCCCCACCCGTGCCATGCCCTAGGAAGCAATGGAGAGTGTCAGGAAGGAGGGGCGATCTCGGGGGGAGAACGTTCTGGAGCGGGAGGGGAACCGGCTGGCGAAGTGCAGGCTCCAAAGGGGCTACGATTCGATTTGCACCCACCATCCCCTCCGGATCCCCCTGCCCGTCACCAGGACGTCTGGTCTTTTCCTGGGAGCCCAGCCGGGCACCAGGCTGAATCGTGCAGCAAGCGGGCGTGTTCTGGGCCTTGGGGCCAGCGGGGCTGGGCACTCGGGGGCTGGCAGGTGCCTATCGCTGCCCGGTGCGGAGCGAGGCCCCTTCCCCACTGGCCCCCTTCCCCACTGCACTACGCTGGCAGGGCCAGGCCGGGGCCGGAGCCCAGGAGCTCTGATGCCTCTGGCCGGCTCCGGGCGCTATCGCGCGGCCCCTGCGCCCTGCCCGCCCACGGCCTGCGCCCCCCACCGCCTGAGCCATGGCCCTGCCTGGGGAGCAGCGAGGGCAGACGGGAGCCATGCGCGGGGCTGTGGGTCACGCCGTGCATAGGACGGGAGCCACCTACCTCCGCTCGCCAGTGCTGCCGCGGGGGAGAGAGAGAGAGGGGGGTTAGGAGCAGGGAGGTGGCGCAGACCCGGCGCTCGGCTCCCCAGGCACCGCGTGGGGCCCCTTGGGCCCCAGGCCCTGCCCAGCCTGCTGCCCACGCCCGGCCCACGAGCACAGCAGGGATCCTCCCCCCCCCCGGACGCTCCACTCGGGGCGGTGCCCCGGGGCCCCTCGGCCCAGCGCTCACACCCTGGGGGGAGCCAGGGAGCCATCGGGAGCCCAGCCATAGCAGAGAGAGCCCGTCCCCACACAGGGGCCTCCCCACGGCCGAGCTGCACCGTGCCGCCCTCTGCACAGAGCAGGGGCTCCCTATGCCAGCCTCACGGCCACATGGGTCTGGCCAGCGAGCTCCCACCCCCCCAGCCTGCAGTGCAGCCAGCCCAGCCCCATGTCCTGCCCCCCAGGGGCCGCCGAGCGCTCCGCCCGTGCGGCTAGCCAGGGCTGGCTCTGCCGGTTTGGGGTGTGCCGGATTCCCAGCCAGGACGGGCCCTGCCCCCGGGAGCTGAGTGCACCGAGTGCGGGGGCAGGGATAACAGGCCTGGCACGGGGCTGGTGCAGGCAGGCACACGAGCGTGTGCATGGCCCGACACGCGTGTGGGGGCAGGGCAGGCGGGTTCCGGCGCGTGCTGCTCTCTGGAGCCAGGCCTGGCTCGGGATGCCGGAGGGGAGTCTGGTGCTGAGAGGCAGCTGTGTGGGGCCGGGGCCATGTCCCCACACTCGGCCAGGCACTACTGGGGACACGCTCGGCCGGGCACTAGTGATTACACACTCAGCCGGACACTAGTGATTACACACTCAGCCGGACACTACTGGGTACACGCTCGGCCGGGCACTAGTGATTACACACTCAGCCGGACACTACTGGAGACACGCTCGGCCGGGCACTAGTGATTACACACTCAGCCGGACACTACTGGGGACACGCTCGGCCGGGCACTCGTGGGTACACGCTCGGCCGGGCACTACTGATTACACACTCAGCCGGACACTACTGGGTACACGCTCGGCCGGGCACTAGTGGGTACACGCAGGACCGAGCACTAGTGGGTATACGCTTGGCCGGGCACTAGTGGGTACACATGGGGCCGGGTCCCCGCACTCGGCCAGACCGGGGGTTACTGGTTAGACCTGGGCCCGAGGTCGTGTCCCAGCACTTGGCTGGACCGGGCGTTACTGGTTAGACAGTGGGCCCTGGCTGTGTCCCCGCACTGCAGCAACCTGGGGAACTCCCTGCTACAAGGTGCCAGCAAGCTCCAGAGCAGAGCAGACAGTGATGTGACTCGTGAGAAGAGCCCGAAGTTACAACAGAAAGGGCTCCAGTCCCTCCTGTGCGGGGCGAGGGGCTCCAGTCCCTCCTGTGCGGGGCGAGGGGCTCCAGTCCCTCCTGTGCGGGGCGAGGGGCTCCAGTCCCTCCTGTGCGGGGCGAGGGGCTCCAGTCCCTCCTGTGCGGGGCGAGCGGCTCCCCATCAGCCCAGCACTCCCAGTGCAGGGTGCCAGCCCCGTGGGCAGGGCCCAGGCGGATCCTGCCAGGCACTTCCCCGGGCCCATGGGCAGGGCCTGGCGGAACTGCTGGGGGGCCAGAGCCGGCCGTCCACAGTGGAAGACACAGAAGAGCCCAGTTTTCAAACGTGTGGGGGGAGCGGGAGGCTGAAATCCGGCCGGAACGTTCCCTTCCCGCGGCGCCGAGCACAATCGGCCATTCAGAGCCGGCCCGGGGGAGGAGAGGCAGCCGGCCAGCTCTGCCGGGCAGGGGGCTCCCTGCGGGCACGGGGCAGAGCCGCTCCACCCGGGCTAGGGAGACTCCGGGCTTGCTCCCCGGCCCCTGCCTGGCTCTGGCAGCCGCCCCTTCGCCCTGCCTGGTCAGAGCCCCCCAGCTTCCCACTGCTCAGGCACCCGGCGCTTGTCTCCTGCCCGGGACCCCTTCTCCCCCCGGCGGGGCCCACCCAGGAGCAGAGCAGAGCCCGGCTCCGGACGTGGATTCTCCCCCAGCGCCCTCACATACCAAGACACGGCCTGGGCCCCCCGCACTCCTGCCCGGGCGTTACTGTGCCCGGCGGCCCCATGCTGCACTGTCTGCTCTCGTGCCCTGGGGGCCGGAAGACGCGTCTAGGGCAGCCCAGGCGCCTCCACCCCCTGCCCAGCTCAGGCGTCCCGGTGCTCCGACCCAGCCAGAGAGACCCCCCTCCCCCCGGTCACTTACTCTGGGGCTCCCATGTGGCGGAGCCTGGTCCCCCAGCCCCAGGTCACACACGGGGAGATGTGCCCCTCTCCATCCCGGCTCCGGCACCCCCCCCCCCGGGCAGAGCTAAGGCCGCTATGAAGGGGGGGCACAGCGGGTAGCGTGGTCAGACATGGGACACTCAGGTAGGGCTAGGCCCCCCCAGTGGCTCGGCTCCCCTCCAAGGGGGGGATTGGGGAGTGCTGGCCCTTCCATAATGACCCCCTAAATCCTAGGGAGAATCACAGCTCCAGTGACCAGGGGTGAGTTGCCACCTGGGCTGCTGAACCTGAAAGCAATGCAGTGACCCTCCCCCTAGCTGGCACCTTGCCCGCCCTCCAGTAGGAGCCACCCATCCTGCAGCAGTGAGTTCCACAGGCTGACCTGGCCCTGCCTGTTGACAGTGAGGGACCTGGCCGGCCCTGGGCTGTCACTCCTGTTGCCCTGCCCCCCACAGTGAGCCCCCACCCCTGCCCTGTCCTGGGGGGGGGCACCCATACCTTGTTGAGGTGCTTGTTGACCCATTTGGTGAAGGTTTTCTTCTGGACCCGGTCTCGCTCATCTGCAAGAGAGGAGATCAGGGAGGTTAGTGCAGGGGGCGGACACGGGGGGCTTATGGAGTCTGGGGGTGCACAGGGGGCTGGCAGCGTCCAGGAGGGAAGAGCTGGGGCAGCCCCTCCCCCCCAACCAGCAGAGGGATGAGCAAGACCCCACAGGCTCCCGGCGCTCGGCAGAGGCAGGAAGGGGCTGACTCATCGGTGCCCATGGGAAGGAAACGGTTGCAATGACTCACGCGCCGCGCCCCCCGCTGTGCCCCATGCCCAGCCCGGGCACCAGGAGCCGACGGGCAGCGCCCCCGAGCGACCCCCTGCGCCCACTCCCACGTGGGTCACAGCAGCCGGGTCACCCCTCCGTGCGCAGCGACCTGGGGCGGTCCCAGCCTGAGAGGCCCCACGGCGCTCACCCCATTGCTGGAGCCTGCTGCCCCTGGGGCTGGCACCTCTTGAGCCTCACGCACTCCAGGGGCCCAGGGCAGAGCCCCGCCCCAGGGCGCCAGCAACCAGGCCCGAGCGGGAAAGGGGAGAAAGGCAGAAAGGGGGCAGGCGAGCCAAGGGGGCGGGGGAGAGCCATGGGGAGTGGGGCGTGGCAGGGAGCAGTTGTCTGTACGCCCAGCGGGCAAGGGTCTCCCAGAGAACAGCCCAGGCGCCCTGCCCTGCAGACATGGGGGTGGGCCCCACAGAAGCCATAGGGCTGGGACCCGTTTCCAGCAGGTGGAGACCCACCCAGCCCCAGCTCAGCAGCAATCTGCCCGGGGGGCCGGGGGCGGTGCCAGGAACCATGTCCCGGTGCCCCCCTGCTCCCTGCCTGAGCCAGGGGACCCACCTCTCGCCCTACAGACACCCCCATTTCAGGGCGGCAGGAGCAAGGCCCAGACCCACGGCAGGCAGGGAGCCGAGGGGCCACTCCAACCACCCTCCCCCCAGGCATTTCTGGAGCCTCAGACCCCTCCAGAGCCCTGTGGGGATCCCGACCCCACCCCAAGGGGCAGCTTGGCCCCGCCACCCCCAGCACACGGCCCCAAAAGCCACGGGCTCTGCCCAGCTCTGCCTCTGGGGGTTCGGGGTGTGCAGACTCCTGGCCAGGGCTAGGACACCTGGGTTCCAATCCAGGCCTGGGCCCATGGGGGGTGGGGAGCACTGACCCGCCTAGGATGGAGAGGGGTCTCCCCTAGGCCCCTATGTGATCCCCCAGTGAGCAGGGCATAGGCCAGTCGTGGGTCGTGAGGGGGGAGAGAAGGCTGGGAACACCCCGGGATGCGCTAGCCCCCCCCCAGCAGTTAGCCCAGGATAACATCCCCCTTGTCCCGGGTGTAAATGGCCACAGTCCCCGCCAGACCCACCCCTCCCCCAAGCCTGAATCGCCCCAGGGAAGAGGGGAGCCCCCCCTCCACAGGCTGCCTGGGGGGAGGGGGACGTGTCGAGTCTTGTCCGGCCCAGGGAGGGGCTGCACCCCGAGCGGGGGCGACAGGAAGGGGAATCCTGCGGGGGGGGGGGGGCACAGACACCCCCCTGGGGCTCAGCTCCAACTGGGCACCACCCCCAAGACAGGAGCAAGGGGGCAATCGAGCCCCTGGGACGCTTCTCCTAGGCCCCCCTCATTCCACTGTGGGCGCAGCTGCTCCCCACGCAGGCTGGGCGGGGCAGGAAGTGCCACTCCCAGGGGCAGGGGGGCTCCCGGCGCCCACCAGCCACTGACGGGGGCACTAACCCACGGGGGAGGGGGGCTGACACGCTGGGGCTCAGGGGGCAGAGCCGGCCGGAGCCCCCCACTCAGGACCCCACTGACCTCCTCTCCCCCCACAGCTCTGGTGACACCCAAACACCCCCCCCCCCCGCAGGGCACCCCTATCGCTATGTCTGGACGGCTGGGCCCCCGGGCGCGCTCAGAGTGACCTGAGGGCCACAGTCCCATGGGGGTCACCCCCCCAGCATGAAATGCCCAGGGGGTGGGCACGTACCCAGAGCTCACGGCAGCCGGGGTGCCAGGGCACAGACCCCCCCCCAGAGCATAGGGACAGGGCCTGGCAGTGGAAGGAGGTTCACAGCAGAGCTCAGCCCCCCACAAACACCCCACACACTGAGCAGCCCCCCAGCCAGCATGGTTTCCACACAGGGGCTGTACAGCTGCCTCTCCGTGCCCAGCCCTAGGACAGACCCCCCCAACACCATTCCCCAGGCGCAGCATAGCCCCCTACACCCCCCAGAGTCCCCAAAGTCCCCCCCGATACAGCCCCCCAAATCCCCCATCCCCCAGGTACATCACAGTCCCCCCCTTCCTGCATATACACCCCCCCAAATCCCCCAGGTACATCACAGTCCCCCCTTCTTGCATATACACCCCCCCAAATCCCCCATCCCCCAGGTACATCACAGTCCCCCCTTCCTGCATATACACCCCCCCAAATCCCCCATCCCCCAGATATATCACAGTCCCCCCCATTCTGCATATACAGCCCCCCAAATCCCCCAGGTACATCACAGTCCCCCATTCCTGCATATACAGCCCCCCAAATCCCCCATCCCCCAGGTACATCACAGTCCCCCCCTTCCTGCATATACAGCCCCCCAAATCCCCCAGATACATCACAGTCCCCCCATTCTGCATATACAGCCCCCCAAATCCCCCAGGTACATCACAGTCCCCCCTTCCTGCATATACAGCCCCCCAAATCCCCCATCCCCCAGGAACATTACAGTCCCACCCCCATCCTGCAGGTACAGCCCCCCAAATCCCCCATCCCCCAGGTACAGCACAGCCCCCCATCCCCTAGATACAGCTCCTCAAAATCCCCCAGGTACAGCACAGTCCCCTCCCCCGTTCTGCAGGTTCAGCCCCCCCAGTGTTCAGCCCCTCGGGCTCGGTACCTTTCTTGCCCTCGGTGGCTCTCAGCACGGCCAGGTAGAGGTTCTCCTCGGGGCCCTCCAGCTCCGGGCTCCGCAGCCGCTGCCTGGACATGGTCCCGGCTCCCCGCCCTGCCCTGCCCGCGGGCCGCACCCACAGCCCAGCCGCGCTGACTGGAGAGGCAGAGCCAAGCAGCTCTCCCCACCCCGGCTCCCGCGTCTCTGCCCAGGGTGCCAGGCCTGCCCCTCCGCTCCCCAGACTCCTCCCCGAGAGCGGCCGGCCTGGGGGGCGGGAGCTGGGGCTCCCCGCCCAGAGCCACCAGGAAACCCACAGCCCCGGCCCCGGCTCCTAACCCTTTCCTGCCCCGCTCTGGGGCCCGGGCGGGTCCCCCTAGCGCTGCCCAGGGGTCTCCCGCTGTCAGGGGGACACGGCCCCTGTGCCCCACGGCGCTTGGGGAGACTCCGCTGTGGTGCTGGGTGGGGGGCATGGGGAATGCAGCCCCCCCCCCGGCTCCCGCCCACCTCAGCCAGGACTGGGGGGCCAAGGGTCAGTCAGCGCAGGCCCACGGTGCCCCCCTGACAGGGCCGGCTGCAGAGAGCCTTGGAGTCGGCCTGGGGAGGGGAAAAGGGCCCGTGCCCCTCCCCCAGCCCTGTGCACGGTGCGGGGGAGGGGCGGCGGAGGGTAACACCCCCCCATACCCCATTACAGGGCGCCGGCGCCTGGGTGCAGCATGGACCTTGCACGGCCCCCGGGGGAGCGGGGGGAGCGGCACGTGGCTGCCCCGTGACTCACGCAGGGGAGGGACACGCCCTGCGCCCAGCCCAGCGCCCACCGGGCACGGAGCCGGGCGCTCGCCCCAGCCCCATGGGCACAAGGAGCCGGCGGAGCTCAGCCCAGGGCCCGCCTGGGGGCAGAGGCCCCACCTCACCCGCCCCCCGAACTCCCCACGTGCCCAGACGGCCCCTCCCCCACGGCAAGGCTCGGTGCCCCGGGACGCCCAACCCCCGGCACACCGGCTGGGCCAGCCCCAGAACAGCCCCCCCCCACCCCCCCCGGAGGTCAGGGCCCCAGAGGGAGGCTGTTTGCTGTCTGGGCGCGACCCACGCCGCGATCCCAGCAGCCGGGCCAGGCAGTTCCCCCGCTCTAGGGCTGGGGGTCAGGACCCCCCAGCCCCCTTGGCAGGGCCCTGCATGGATCAGAGCCGGCTCCAAGCCCCGGGCCAGGCAATTCCCCCGCTCTAGGGCTGGGGGTCAGAACCCCCCGGCCCCCTTGGCAGGGCCCTGCATGGATCAGAGCCCCGGGCCAGGCAGGGGGCCAGCCCCGGCGGGGCAAAGGCAGGGAAAGGCAGAGGCGCTGGATCCAGCTCCGCCCCCCCCCCCCCCGTTTCCGCGCCCGGGCTCCCCCCCAGCCGCCCCTCCCTCGGTTGCCAGGGAGCAGAGCTGGCCCGGGGCCAGCGCGGGAGGAATGTGCCCGACAAAACCACAAGTATTTTCCAGGCACTGACACATACGGAGCAAGGAGCTGCCAGGGCCCGGCTGACGCCAGCGCACGTCACAGGCCAGGGCAGAGCCTCCGGGCGCTCCCCCACCGCCTGCACCCCCCAGCCAAGGCAGGAGCTGGCTGTGGGGGGGTCCCAGCAGGGGGCGCTGGTGGGGGGGGACAGGAACTGGCTGTGTGGGGGGGTCCCAGCAGGGGGCGCTGTGGGGGGGCAGGAGCTGGCTGTGGGGGGGGTCCCAGCAGGGGATGCTGTGGGGTGGGGGCAGGGTGTTGATGGGGGGACAGGGCACTGACTCTCAGCAGGGGGCGCTGTGGGGGGTGCTCCCAGCAAGGGGTGGGTGGGAGGAGGGGCAGGAACTGGCTGTGGGGGGGGTCCCAGAAAGGGGCGCTGGTGGGGGGGGACAGGAACTGGCTGTGGGGGGGTCCCAGAAGGGGGCGCTGGTGGGGGGCAGGTACTGGCTGTGGGGGGGTCCCAGAAGGGGGCGCTGGTGGGGGAGACAGGAACTGGCTGTGGGGGGGTCCCAGAAGGGGGCGCTTGTGGGGGGCAGGTACTGGCTGTGGGGGGGTCCCAGAAGGGGTGTTGGTGGGGGGCAGGAACTGGCTGTGGGGGGGGTCCCAGAAGGGGGCGCTGGTGGGGGGGGACAGGAACTGGCTGTGGGGGGGTCCCAGAAGGGGGCGCTGGTGGGGGGACGGACAGGAACTGGCTGTGGGGGGGTCCCAGAAGGGGGCGCTGGTGGGGGGACGGACAGGAACTGGCTGTGTCCGGCCTCATGCCGGGAACATCCGCACCCCACCCTCGCTGTCCCCCAGGATCCCCGACGCCTCTGAACGCGCCAGGCCCAGCGCAGCTCCACCCAGACGAGCCCCCCGTGTCCGGACAGCGCCCGGCACAGAGGGTCCTGCCCCAGGAGGACTGTCCAGGTCCCTGTGCACCCTGGAAACGGCAGCCAGGGGGGATCCCACAGGAATCCCACTGCAAGGGCCCAGCTCTGCCCCGGAGCCTCGGGAAAGATCGAGCACCCGGGGGGCAGAGTCCAGGCTGAGGACCACCGAGAGCCGGGCACCGACATGGAGGTGGGGTCTGAGCCTCTTGCTTCTATGTCAACCCAGCGCCTGCCCCGCCACCCACCCCCCTGCAGACCAGTCACAGGCCCCACACCGCCTGCTACGGGCAGAGAGCCCCACAGACCAATCACACCCCACCACACCCCACCCCACACCACACCACCGTCACACCCCGCCAGGGAGATACCCCCTGCTACAGCCAAACACCCCCACTACAGCCAGAGAGCCCCACAGACCAATCACCCCGCTACACCCCACAGCACCGTCACACCCCGCCAGAGAGATACCCCCTGCTACAGCCAAACACCCCCACTACAGCCAGAGAGCAACACCCCCACTACAGCCAGAGAGCCCCACAGACCAATCACACCCCACCCCACACCACCGTCACACCCCGCCAGAGAGATACCCCCTGCTACAGCCAAACACCCCCGCTACAGCCAGAGAGCCCCACAGACCAATCACCCCGCTACACCCAACAGCACTGTCACACCCCACCAGAGATATCCCCTGCTACAGTCAAACACCCCCACTACAGCCAGAGAGCCCCACAGACCTATCACCCCGCTACACCCCACAGCACTGTCACACCCCACCAGAGAGATACCCCCTGCTACAGCCAAACACCCCCACTACAGCCAGAGAGCAACACCCCCACTACAGCCAGACACCCCCTGCCACAGCCAGAGAGCCCCCCAGACCAGTCGCTCCTTCCTCCCGTCACAGAGCCCTGCAGACTAGTCACCCCCTGCTCTGCAGCCCGCCTGCTCAATGCCAGCCCGAGAGGGGCCCCAAGCTTCATGGGGGGGCATGGGGGGCACTTTGACCCCCCCCAGCTGGACACATCTGCCTGCCGCCCCCCTCCCTCCCTCCCTCCCTGGGGGGCTCCCCGCAGCCACGGCTCCACACCCAGCCCTGTGCGGCTCCGTCCCATGGGGGACCTGGGCCCTAGAGGACTTGGGGTCCATGGGGGGATGGGCCAGCAAGGTGCACCTGGGATCCCTCCTGCACCTGTCCCTGCAGGGGGGAGGGGCTGTCCCGGGCACCCGGGGGGACGGGCGGCACTTTGCTCAATCGTGGGCTCAAGGGTCACTGTTCCCCTGGCAGGCCCCGCCCGCCGCCCGCCGGGAGGGGGCGTGGCTAGGGCAAGCCCCGCCCCCAAACCATTAACCCTTCCCTGCCACTGAGCTTAGCTAGAAACAGGCACCGGAGCAGCCAAGTCTAGTGACAGGGGCGAGGGGCCCCGACCATTGCACCCCCCACCCCTCATCACTGTACCCCTCCCCTCACCACCCCCTCACTGCACCCCCCATCACTGCACCCCCTCCCTCACCAACCCGTCACTGCTCCCCCTCACCACCACCCATCACTGCACCCCTTCCCTCACCACCCCCTCACCACCCCCCATCACTGCACCCCTTCCCTCACCACCCCCTCACTGCACCCCCTCGCCACCCCCTCACTGCACCCCTTCCCTCACCACCCCCTCACTGCACCCCCCATCACTGCACCCCCTCCCTCACCAACCCGTCACTGCTCCCCCTCACCACCCCCCATCACTGCACCCCTTCCCTCACCACCCCCTCGCCACCCCCTCACTGCACCCCTTCCCTCACCACCCCCTCACTGCACCCCCCATCACTGCACCCCTTCCCTCACCACCCCCACTGCACCCCCCATCACTGCACCCCTCCCCTCACCACCCCCTCACTGCACCCCCCATCACTGCACCCCTTCCCTCACCACCCCCTCACTGCACCCCCATCACAGCACCCCCCATCACTGCACCCCCTCCCTCACCAACCCATCACTGCACCCCCCTCACTGCACCCCCTCACTGCACCCCCTCCCTCACTAACCCGTCACTGCACCCCCCATCACTGCACCCCCTCCCTCACTAACCCGTCACTGCTGCCCCTCCCCCGCCATTCCGACACTGCACCTAGTCCCCGTCGTCCCCCCCCCCCCCCCCGCCCGGCCGGACCCACCGAGGCAGCAGAGCCGCCGGCTCAGGTAGCTCCTCCGCTCCGGCTCCGAGCGGCCGCTCAGCAGCCCCGGGGCGCCCCGCAGCACCGCCCGCTTGTAGGCGAAGTAGGCGGCGGCGGAGGGCGCGGGGTCCGGGCTGCCGGCCATGCCGCCGCGCTGCGCTTCTCCGCCCGGGACAGGAGCCGCCCAGCCCCGGGCCGCCCCGCCCAGGACCGGCCCCGAGCAGCGCGGAGCCAGCGGCGCCCGCCCGGGACCGACCCCCGGAGCCCCCCCACTAACCCCCCCGGCCCGGGACCGACCCCGGAGACCCCCCACTAACCCCCCGGGACCGACCCCCGGAGACCCCCCACTAACCCCCCCGGCCCGGGACCGACCCCCGGAGACCCCCCACTAACCCCCCCGGCCCGGGACCGACCCCCGGACACCCCCCCACTAACCCCCCCCCCCGGCCCGGGCCCGACCCCCGGAGACCCCCCACTAACCCCCCCGGCCCGGGACCGACCCCCGGAGACCCCCCCACTAACCCCCCCGGCCCGGGACCGACCCCGGAGACCCCCCACTAACCCCCCGGGACCGACCCCCGGAGACCCCCCACTAACCCCCCCGGCCCGGGACCGACCCCCGGAGACCCCCCACTAACCCCCCCGGCCCGGGACCGACCCCCGGACACCCCCCACTAACCCCCCCGGCCCGGGACCGACCCCCGGAGACCCCCCACTAACCCCCCCCGGCCCGGGACCGACCCCCGGAGACCCCCCCACTAACCCCCCCGGCCCGGGACCGACCCCGGAGACCCCCCACTAACCCCCCGGGACCGACCCCCGGAGACCCCCCACTAACCCCCCCGGCCCGGGACCGACCCCCGGAGACCCCCCACTAACCCCCCCGGCCCGGGACCGACCCCGGAGACCCCCCACTAACCCCCCGGGACCGACCCCCGGAGACCCCCCACTAACCCCCCCGGCCCGGGACCGACCCCCGGAGACCCCCCACTAACCCCCCCGGCCCGGGACCGACCCCCGGACACCCCCCACTAACCCCCCCGGCCCGGGACCGACCCCCGGAGACCCCCCACTAACCCCCCCGGGCCGGGACCGACCCCCGGAGACCCCCCACTAACCCCCCCGGCCCGGGACCTACCCCCGGACACCCCCCACTAACCCCCCCGGGCCGGGACCGACCCCCGGAGACCCCCCACTAACCCCCCCGGCCCGGGACCAACCCCCGGAGACCCCCCACTAACCCTCCCGGCCCGGGACCGACCCCCGGAGACCCCCCACTAACCCCCCCGGCCCGGGACCTACCCCCGGACACCCCCCACTAACCCCCCCCCGGCCCGGGACCGACTCCCGGAGACCCCCCACTAACCCCCCCGGCCCGGGACCTACCCCCGGACACCCCCCACTAACCCCCCCCCGGCCCGGGACCGACCCCGGAGACCCCCCACTAACCCCCCCGGCCCGGGACCGACCCCTGGAGACCCCCCCCACTAACAACCCCCCCCCGGCCCGGGATCGACCCACCTCACAGGCCCCATTGCCTAGGACCAGCTCCCCCAGCAGCCCCCCCACACACAGACCAGAACCAAGCCCCTGCCCCTCCCGCTTCCCCTCAGCCTAGGACCGAGCCCCCACCCCCCCCTGTGATCCCCCCTAGCTCTGGACTGACCCTCCTAGTCAGCGAGCAGCCTCCCCTAGCCTGGGCCTGAGCCCCCCCAGCAGTCCCCCGCCAGCCTGGGACTGAGCCCCCAGCCCCAGTGTCTCCCCCAGCCATGGACCAAGCCCCCCCAGCCAAGGCCTGAGCCCCTCAGCAGCCTCCCCCCCCCCGGGGGGGAAATACTCCAGTCACCCCAGCATCTGGTGTGCAACCCCCCCCCCCCCCCCGGAAATGCTCCAGAGCAGCCCCCATGCAGGGCGGGAGGCGGAACGGCTGCAGGGGCCCAGGCCCGTCAGGGCGGGCAGGGCGCAGGGAGCGCGCGTGGGGAGTGCAGGGGGGCAGAGCGGGGCCCTGGCGCAAGACCAGCTGACAGGCCCGGGGCCCAGCGCAGAGGGAGGCGCCGCACGTTCCCCGCTGGCTCCCTTTCCCCTCAGCTCATGGGAGGAGAGCCCCTGGCTCCGGGACTCCCCTGTGCCAGAGCGCAGGACAGCTGGGGACAGCCCCTGGCCGCCAGCCAGGCACGGCCCCGCTGCCCTGGGACGGCTGCAGCCTCAGGCCTGAGGCAGGGCAGCTACAACCCCCCCAACCCCCCCGGATTGCCCAGGGAGGGGCCCGCGCCACGCTGGGGGGCTGCAGCTTTCTCCTGCCAGAACCGCGCCCGCACCAGCAGATCCGCACCTCTCCCCAGAACCGCTCAGAGGGGCAGCGCCCCCCCCGGACCGAATGTCCACACAGGGGACCCCCCCCCCCCGCAGCAGGCCTCAGACCAGGCATGGGGCCCCCGGCAGGAGCGGGGCCCTGCCTGACCCAATGCCCACTAGCCGTGCCCAGGCAGCTCGCTGGCACAGAGCACATGGCCCTGCCCGGCAGCCCCCCGGCAGTGGGGCCAGTGAGTACAGCCCATGGACCCACCCTGGCAGGTGTTTTCAGGGCCACGCCTGGACCCCCCAAGGCCCAGCAGGACTCTCCCCCCAGGGCAGCCACAATGCACCTCGGTGGGTCGCTGCTACCCCCGCCCCAGAGGGCCGTGGGTCAGTGAGACCGTCCGACCCACAGAGTATCCCCCGCCCAGCAGTGTGTGTAGGGGGGCGATAGGGAAAACAGCCCCGGTGAGCCAGCCCCCAGGGCACCGCCGGGGTTGTGCTGGGGGGACCCGCGGGAGGCTGGCAGCGCCCGGGGTCCGTGTCCCGCCGCGGGAGGGAAGAACGTTCTGGAGCCTGGCTCAGTCTGAGCCTTTGGCGGCTTCCCCGGCGCCTGGGCCCCCGAGAAGAGCTGGGAGCTGCCAGCCACTCGCCCGGGGCTGCTCCTAGCCCTGGGAGGGGGGGGGGGGGCGGCACAGGACTCCTGGGTTCTCTTCCCAGCTCTGCATGCGACCTGGCCCAGCCCATCTGTGGTGAGGAGATAAGGCCGGCTCCGGGCTCCGGTTACTAGAGCTGGCTCTGGATATTACAGGCTGCAGCGTCCTCTGGGGTGTTCCTTTGACACCCCCCAGCCAGTCTGTCCCCTTGGGGGAGCAGGGGAAGGGACCCCGCTTTCCCCCCTGACTCGGCCCCCAGCTGACAAGGGGCCTTGAGCCCACGCTAAAACCACCTGACACCTGGGCCGCAGCCTCTCCCGGAGGGGATCCCCCCCCCCCCCGCGGGGATGCCCCTGCCCCCGTCCCAGGCTTTCCCTGCCCAGCGCCGTTCCCAGGGAGCCGGGCAGCTGCGCGGTCGACACAGGGCTGTTTCCCTTGGCAGGACCTGCCAGCCAGGCCCAAACCGCAGCCCTTTCCCATTTCCTTCCCTCCCTTCACAGCCGGTGAGTCACTCCGCCCCAGCCAGCTCCCCCTTCCCAGCGCCAGCCAGGGGGGGCACCGGGGGGGGGAGTGGAAAAGCTGACTGGCGAGGGGGGGCTCCGGAGTCGCCTGGGGCCTCCCCCGCCCACAACGGCGGTTCATTGTCGCATGCGGCTCCAGCCAGCCTTAGAGACGGGAGCGGAGCCCAAACAAACAACAGCCGCTGCGCTCTGCTAGCTACAGCATTCGCCTCCCCCACCCATCAGCAAACCCTCGGGACCGCTGTGCCCCACATCACTGCCCCCTCTCGCACGGCACGCTTCACCTGCGGAACTCCCTGCCACAAGGCACCAGCGAGGCACGGGCCAGCTGTCCAGAACTGCCCGCTAGGGGGAGCCTTGCATCCTCCCCTGACACCCGGACATGGGGCTAGATGGGCTGGGGGCTGCTCCCGCTACCCTTCCCCCTCCACGCTCCCCGGCAGATGGGGGAGGGTCCCTCGGGGCACAGCAGAGGACTCCACTGACAGGCCCCCTGCCCCAGGCCGGCGGGACAAACCCCGGGGCCAGACCCCAGGCTACTGCACAGCTCGCCTGGCACAGCCCCACCCCCGCCCTGCCCACCCCAGACAGCCCAGTGCAGCTCAGATACTGGGGGCGGGCAGAGCTCCTGAACCCAGCCCTGTGCCCCACGGCAGGGAGGTATTTCGTATCCAGGACAAGCACCCTCCCTGCAGGGCGCAGACAGACGCTGGTGCTAAAAATAGCCCCCCCTCCTCAGACGCCACAGGGCGCCCCCCCATTGCTCCAGGGCCATATACTCCAGGAGGCTGGGCTCACCCCACACCCAGGCGGGGGGGGGGGGGGTTAACCCTGACTGAGCCCAGGCGGAGCAGAGAACCCAGGAGTCCTGAGCATGGACAGGCTGCGGTCAGGCCACGGTGAGGCGGGCGTTACAGGCCAGGTTGGAGGCGCAGCCCCCTCTGCCGTGGGGCCCATCCCCGGCGGGCCGTCCCGCTGCAGGACTGGCGGGGATGACAGGCCCTGGCAGGTGCGACCTTGGCGCGGAGGGTGGAGTCAGATGCCCTCTGAGCGGCATGGCCCCGTGCCAGGGACATGGGCCCGTCCTGCTGGGACCAGGCACCGCCCGCTGTCAACAGGCCCGGGGGGGGGGGGGCTGGTGGTGCTGCCGGGACCCCCCCCCCACACCAGACTGTGGTTTCCTGAACACTCGTGTGTGGGCTCTCGAGCTGCTGCTGCCATGGCAACGGGGGCCAGCGCCGCCCGGCCCGAGGAGGCGGGTGACATCCCGGAATACCCGGCATGATTCCACGGAAACCGCAGCCAACGCCCTGGAAACGGCACCGGGGGGGGGTCCGGCCCCAGCTCGTTCCCTTGCTGGGCAACGAACTCAGCCCCGGGCGGGGCCCACACAAGGCACCTGGGGGGCAGGGCTCTGCACCCGTCCCCAGCACCTCCAGTGCCCCACGGCCCCCAGCAGCGGGCCCGTGGGGCAGAGGGGTCACTATGGGGCGGGGCGGGGGCCCATCCCTGGTACACAAGGGCTCCACTGCAGGATGGGAAGCCGGGACCCCTGAGATCCCCCTCCCCCCCAGTTATCCCCGAGGGACCCGCTGCTGGGAGTCTGGAGGAAGGGGGGCTGCGATGGGGCTCCCCCCAGTTCTTCCAGCGGGAACCTGGCGCCAGCCTCTAGGGCGGGTGTTTGTAGGACTCACAGCGACCCCGCCCAGCCCCAGCTCTGCCCAGAGCCAGGACGGGTGCCTGCCGGAAACACCAGGACACGGGTACAAAGTTGCAGGGGAAAGGAAGGCGCCATGGGGGGGGGGCGCCCTAGAGAAACCAGGGGGCTTGGCAGGATGGCCCCCCCATGCTGGAGCTGCCAGGACAGCGGGGCAGAGAAGACAATAGCTGGGGGGGGGGATTTTCCGAGAACCAGCATCAGTTTCATATAAAAATAACCTGACAATGCAGCCCTGCCGCCAGCCTCAACAGCTGGTACTCGGGAACCCGCACGGCGGGGGGGGGGGTTAGGAACACCTGCACCCCCCCCGCGGGCGCCCACCCCCTCCCACGGGCACAATCTGCGCCAGCCCCCCCGCGGGCGCCCACCCCCTCCACGGGCACAATCTGCACCAGGCCCCTCCCCTCCCGCGGGCAGGTCGGAGCCAGGGAGCTGCAGCTTGCAGGGTGACCCGAGAAAAGCCTCGCTCTGTGTCCCCCAGCAGCCTCACCCCCAGCCGCATCTCCTCCTCCTGCCCCAGAGACGCAGCCCTCAACCCTCTGTCTGCGTCCCGCCCCCCACCCCCCAAGCCGCCTGCCAGTCCAGCGCCCAGCCCTGCAGCAAGTGGGCCTGGGCAGGAGCCAAACCAGCCCAGCATTGCAGTGGTGCAGGGACCGGCGCAGCAATGCCCCATCCCCGCAGACCCCCCAGCTCAGCCGGCCCCCGCCTGGTCCCCCCGCCGGCCCAGCAATGCCCCATCCCCGCAGACCCCCAGCTCAGCCGGCCCCCGCCTGGTCCCCCCGCCGGGCAGTATCATCCACATCCCCCCCCCCCGTCTCCACGCCGGGCGGGTCTCCCCCAGGCTCAGCTGAAGGGAGAACTCGCCAGGGAGCCCCCCCCCCCCCCACTGGTCCCAGCAAGGCAGAGCCCCTCGGGCCAGAGACGGAGCCGCCTGATCACCAGCCGGGACGGGGGACGGGCCCTGGAGAAGGCCGAGAGCGATGGGGGGGGGGGGGGTCAGCCACCCCCATCCCGTCACACCCAGCAGCTGCCAGAGTGACCTCTGGGAGGACGCAGGCAGGACAGAGGACCAGACCCCCCCCCCTCCGTGCAGCACTAGTGTGGGGGAGGGTGAACTAGTCACCCCCCCTTAGCACAGACCCCCCCCCAGCTGTCCCTTAGCACAGACCAACCCCCCCCTTAGCACAGACCGACCCCCCTCCCCCCCTTAGCACAGACCCCCCCCGCTTGTCCCTTAGCACAGACCAACCCCCCTCCCCCCCCTTAGCACAGACCCCCCCCCCAGCTTGTCCCTTAGCAGGGACCAACCCCCTCCACCCCCTTAGCACAGACCAACCCCCCCTTAGCACAGACCAACCCCCCCTTAGCACAGGACCCCCCCCCCCGCTTGTCCCTTAGCACGGACCAACCCCACCTCCTCCCCTTAGCACAGACCCCCCAGGCTTGTCCCTTAGCACGGACCAACCCCCCCCTTAGCACGGACCCCCCCCCGCCCCCATTAAGCTCCATGGAAGGCTCCGCTTCTCTGGCTGGGGGGGGGGTCCGCCATCTCCAGGGCGATGCCGCGATCCTGAGACAGCAGCCTCTCCCCCCCCCCTTCGCTCTCTGAGCCCAACAGCCCCCAGCCGGCCCCTGGCTCCGTCCAGCCCCAGCGCCTCTGCCCCCCGCCCCCGGGGTGCCCTGCCCGGCTCTGGCCCCAGCGCCCCGCCCAGCCCCCGACACGGACCCCGGCGGAGCCCCCGCAGGGCAAAGACAACGTCCCGGCTGCTCTGGGGAAACTGAGGCCCGGGACAGGGACGTGACTTCCAGGCTTGTTCTGTGACCTCAGCCACAGAGCCGGGAGAGAACCCAGGAGTCCGGGTCCAGGGCCCCCGCCCCCCAGCCGCGAGAGAACCCAGGAGTCCGGGTCCCAGCCCCCCGCCCGGGGAGAGAACCCAGCAGCCCCGCGGCGACGCAGGGGTTAAGCCGGCGCACACGTGCCCGTGTTTGGCAGGGGGCGGGCGGGGGGAGGGGCCGCCCCCAGCCCGGCTCGGCCCCGCCCGGCTCGGCTCGGCCCGGCCCGGCCGCTCTCACCTGGGGCGCGCGCGCCCAGCGCAGGCCAGCAGCAGCGCCAGGCCGTGGGCCCCGGCCACGAGCCAGGGGAAGGGGCCGGGGGCGTCCATGGCCGCGGGGCAGCGGCTCCCTGCGCCCGACCGGCCGGCCGCGGATCCTGCCCGGCCGCCTCCGGCCTGGCCCGGCCCCCTGCGCCGGCCGCCCCGCCCCGCCCTGCGGCTCGGCCCGCCCCCGGGGCCGGCCCGCCCCACGGGACCCCCCGCGCCCCACGGGGACCTCTCCTCCCCCGCTGGAACCCCCAGCGCTTCCCGCGGGGACCCCCCCGCGCCCCACGGGGACCCCCCTCCCCCGCTGGAACCCCAGCGCTTCCCGCGGCGCCCCGCGGGACCCCCCCGCGCCCCACGGGGACCCCCCACCGCCCTCCCCCTCCCCCGCTGGAACCCCCAGCGCTTCCCGCGGGGACCCCCCCCGCGCCCCACGGGGACCCCCCCTCCCCCGCTGGAACCCCCAGCGCTTCCCGCGGGGACCCCCCCGCGCCCCACGGGGACCCCCCCTCCCCCGCTGGAACCCCCAGCGCTTCCCGCGGGGACCCCCCCGCGCCCCACGGGGACCCCACCTCCCCCGCTGGAACCCCCAGCGCTTCCCGCGGGGACCCCCCGCGCCCCACGGGGACCCCCCCGCACCCCACGGGGACCCCCCGCGCCCCACGGGGACCCCCCCTCCCCCACTGGAACCCCCAGCGCTTCCCACGGCGCCCCACGGGACCCCCCCGCACCCCACGGGGACCCCCCCGCACCCCACGGGGACCCCCCGGCGGCCTCCCCCTCCCCCGCTGGAACCCCCAGCCCTTCCCGTGGCGCCCTGCCCCACCCAGGGGACCTCCCTTCGCCCCCCCCACCCCAGGGACACCAGCTGTTAGTATCTCCCCCTCCACTAGGAGCCCCCAGCCCAGCTGGGACCACCCCTGTGCCCTAAGGGGGAGCAGGACCCCCATCTGGGATCACTCAGCCCAGAGCACCCCCACCCTAATGGGGAACTGCCCCTCGTAGGGCACCCAGCCCCTTTGCCCCACGGCTCACCCCCCCCATCCCCTTCCCTGTGCACACAGCCTGCCCCCCCCCCCCCATCGGTCCCCCAACCCTGGGCGGTGCAGCGCTCTGCCAGCACCATGAACAAAGATTCCCCCCACGCCGCTCCATGGCAGCCCCCCAGGGGCAGGTCTGCCCCCCCCCCGCTGCCCCTCCGCCAGCCCCAGCTGCCCCACAGCTCAGCGGGGGGCTTGTAACCTGCACGGCGGGGGGGGGGGGGGACGTAGCCCAGCTGGCCCCAGGCGTGGGAGAGCCCTGGGCCCCTACCTGGGACGATCTTCATGGGGAGGCAGGTTGTGCGGGGCCAGGCCCGGGGCAGAGGGGGCAGGAGCCCACACGCAGGCTGCGGCGTCGCCCGAGCCCTGTGCCCACGGAGGCAGCGGGATATAAATATCTCCACACAGCCGGTCATGCCTCCCGACTTAGAACATGACACAGGCGGGAGGAGGGGCCGGCGGAGCCCCCCAGAGCCCCCAGCCGAGAGCTCCATCTCCACGGGACAGGCTGGGGCCCGGGCGCCCCCCACATGGGAGGAGGGGCCGGCGGAGCCCCCCAGAGCCCCCGTCGAGAGCTCCATCTCCGCGGGACAGGGCTGGGGCCGGGCGCCCCCCACATGGGAGGAGGGGCCGGCGGAGCCCCCCAGAGCCCCGGCCGAGAGCTCCATCTCCACGGGACAGGGCTGGGCCCGGGCGCCCCCCACATGGGAGGAGGGGCCGGCGGAGCCCCCCAGAGCCCCCGGCCGAGAGCTCCATCTCCGCCGGACAGGGCTGGGGCCCGGGCGCCCCCCACATGGGAGGAGGGGCCGGCGGAGCCCCCCAGAGCCCCCGGCCGAGAGCTCCATCTCCACGGGACAGGGCTGGGGCCCGGGCGCCCCCCACATGGGAGGAGGGGCCGGCGGAGCCCCCCAGAGCCCCCGGCCGAGAGCTCCATCTCCACGGGACAGGGCTGGGGCCCGGGCGCCCCCCACATGGGAGGAGGGGCGGCGGAGCCCCCCAGAGCCCCCGGCCGAGAGCTCCATCTCCACGGGACAGGGCTGGGGCCGGGCGCGCCCCACATGGGAGGAGGGGCCGGCGGAGCCCCCCAGAGCCCCCGGCCGAGAGCTCCATCTCCGCTGGACAGGGCTGGGGCCGGGCGCCCCCCACATGGGAGGAGGGGCCGGCGGAGCCCCCCAGAGCCCCCGGCCGAGAGCTCCATCTCCGCCGGACAGGGCTGGGGCCCGGGCGCACCCCCCCCCCCATGGAAAATGGCCTGTGGCCGGCCTGCCCCACCAAGGCACCGTCCTGACCTACGCTGGCACCTACCTGGGCAGAACAGTTGTGGGCCCGGCCTGCCCCACCCCCTGCACATGGCGGGTTCCAACCCCAGTACCCCACCCCCTTCCCAGTGCTGCCAGCCCCACAGCGCACGGCCGGGTCCTGGGTCGCCATGGTTGGGGTGTAAGCACTCGGGGGTGGGGAGCAGAGCCCCAGAGGAACGCAGCCCTTGCAGGGGTCACCCCATAGCAAAGGCCCCAGGACTAGCCCACGAGCAGGGGAGGGGGTTGGTGGTCTCGGGAGGGAGGGAGCTGGCACAGCAGGGGAGGGGAGCATCTCCCTGACGCACTCAGCAGACACCCGTCCCTGCAGCGCCCCGTGCCAACCCCCGGCACAGCCCAGCCCAGCCGCTCCTGCCAGGGGCCAGACACCCCCAAAGCAGCGCCTGAGTTGCTCCTTCATTCCCCAGAGCGGCACCTCTGACCCCTCCTGGTCCCCGTGGCAGAGCCGGGCGGGTGGGCAGGCCTGGGCACAGGAGACCCCCCGCACACCTGCCACTGCCTCCAGGGGGGCAGTAACTGCAGTGCCCGCCCCACGTCACCCCGTCACCCAGTGCCACCTGCAGCCCCTGCCCCCCAGGCACTGGGCTCGGGGGCTGCAGGGCTCCCCAGATCTGAGCCCTTCGCCCCACGGAAACGGCACTGACTGCGCTAGACGCCACCGGAGGGGCTGGACACACGGCGGGGGCGGGGGGGTTCTGGGAGCCCCCGGAGGCACCTGCGAGCCCCACACCAGGTGACCGGAGCTGGGCCAGAACTCCAATAGCCTTGGGTCCAATCCAGCTGAGCACCAAACTCCAGGCCAGGGTTTCACTCCAACTAACCAGAGGACAAGAGAAGAACCGGACCCGGATTCCTCACCCCGGAACGGGCTCTGGGAAGAGCCCCAAACCGCAGAGCCAGATCCTGAGGGCAGCCAGGCAGAGCCCCCCCCCCCCCCCCGCTGCTGCAGGGCCTGGGCTGGGGGGGGGGAGAAGGGGCGCTGCCCTGACCCCCCCCCTCAGGGCGATTCCTTCTCCCAGCCCAAAGCCACAGGCGGGTGGGGCCGATGGCTGGGAGCCCGGGGGGGGGGGGGACCTCGTGCCCCAGGCACCCAGTGGGCGAGGCCAGCGAGTCTCTAGCCCCAGTGCTCATTAGCAGGGGGGCCGCCCCCCCCCCCAGCTCTGCGAAGGGAGGGGGCTGGTGGGACCGGCAGGGAGACCAGCCCAGCCTGGACTGGGGGCGGGGCAGGGCAGGGCCCCTCTCCCCAGGCTCCTACCTTGGCCCTGCTGGATGAGGTCCTCCATGAAATACCTGCCATCCTCCCAGTCCATGGCTCCGGCTCTGCTCACTCCCAAGCAGCAGCCGCAGCTCCTCACCCTCCTGCCAGGCTGCCGCCGGCCCCCTTCCAGCCGGAGCAAGTCCCGCAGCGCCGGCTCGGCCTCCCCTCCTCTTGCCACCGCCTGGCAGCCGGGAGCCCACCCGCAGGCTCCCGCCCAGCCCTCCAGATGTGCTCCAGCTGCTGCGGAGCCGCCAGGATTCCTGTGGCAACCAGCGAGCCAGCCAGCGAGGGGCCCGAGGAACCCGGCTCGGGGGCTTCCCACAGGCCCCGCACTGTGGCCTGCTGCTCCTCCAGGCTGGGCAGCGCCTGTGGGGCTGGAGCGACCCGTTGTGGGCCCAGCTCCTACGAGCCCTGGGGCAGCCGCGGACAGCTGAGCACAGCGGGCGCCCACCCCCCCAGCGCGGGGCAGAGGGGCTGATGAGGGGTGTGGGGCGGAGCCGGGGGGTTGGTCCCCCCGAGCTGTTCGGGAGCACCCATCGCCCCTCTCACCCTCGTGCCAAGCCGGGCGCTTTGCCCTCCCCCCACCTGACCCCAGAGCCCCCGGGAAGGGACCCGCCTCAGGGGCTCCCCCTGAAAACAGAGGGTCCCAGACATCCCCTGCGAGGTCTGGGCTCTGGGAGAGCATGAAGGAGCCCCCCACCCCCAAGGCCAGCTCCAGCCCCTCCCCCATCAGGAAGAGGGGCTGGGGGCAGAGACCCACCTGGGTCCCATCGCAACCTTCCCACCCAGCGTGCCCAAGCGAAGGGTTAACAGCACGGCCAGTAAGCAAGCTGGGGGTGGGCAGAGCCATGGGGGGCAGGGCAGAGGGGTGTGAACAGAGCCAGCCGTGGGGCTAGGGGTGGAGCCCAGGGCCGTGGGGCAGGACAGCAGGACGTGGGCACAGCCAGGGGCTGGCTCAGCCCCACCTGGGGAGCGGCTCAGCGTGGGGGGGGGGGGAGGCGCGCGGCCGGCAACTGTTGGACACTGAGCCCATTGTCTCAGCAAAGCAGCTGCGGGGTAGGCGGGGCTGAGGGGGGC
>JAVMKO010000210.1:41181-109456 GCA_032164245.1 Sternotherus odoratus
CCAGGCCCGGGGCAGAGGGGGCAGGAGCCCACACGCAGGCTGCGGCGTCGCCCGAGCCCTGTGCCCACGGAGGCAGCGGGATATAAATATCTCCGCACAGCCGGTCATGCCTCCCGACTTAGAACATGACACAGGCGGGAGGAGGGGCCGGCGGAGCCCCCCAGAGCCCCCGGCCGAGAGCTCCATCTCCACGCGACAGGGCTGGGGCCCGGGCGCCCCCCACATGGGAGGAGGGGCCGGCGGAGCCCCCCAGAGCCCCCGGCCGAGAGCTCCATCTCCGCGGGACAGGGCTGGGCCCAGGCGCCCCCCACATGGGAGGAGGGGCCGGCGGAGCCCCCCAGAGCCCCCGGCCGAGAGCTCCATCTCCGCCGGACAGGGCTGGGCCCGGGCGCCCCCCACATGGAGGAGGGGCCGGCGGAGCCCCCCAGAGCCCCCAGCCGAGAGCTCCATCTCCGCCGGACAGGGCTGGGGCCCTGGGCGCACCCCCCCCCCCGATGGAAAATGGCCTGTGGCCGGCCTGCCCCACCAAGGCACCGTCCTGACCTACGCTGGCACCTACCTGGGCAGAACAGTTGTGGGCCCGGCCTGCCCACCCCCTGCACATGGCGGGTTCAACCCCAGTACCCCACCCCCTTCCCAGTGCTGCCAGCCCCACAGCGCACGGCCGGGTCCTGGGTCGCCATGGTTGGGGTGTAAGCACTCGGGGGTGGGGAGCAGAGCCCCAGAGGAACGCAGCCCTTGCAGGGGTCACCCCATAGCAAAGGCCCCAGGACTAGCCCACGAGCAGGGGAGGGGGTTGGTGGTCTCGGGAGGGAGGGAGCTGGCACAGCAGGGGAGGGGAGCATCTCCCTGACGCACTCAGCAGACACCCGTCCCTGCAGCGCCCGCGCCAACCCCCGGGCACAGCCCAGCCCAGCCGCTCCTGCCAGGGGCCAGACACCCCCAAAGCAGCGCCTGAGTTGCTCCTTCATTCCCCAGAGCGGCACCTCTGACCCCTCCTGGTCCCCGTGGCAGAGCCGGGCGGGTGGGCAGGCCTGGGCACAGGAGACCCCCCCGCACACCTGCCACTGCCTCCAGGGGGGGCAGTAACTGCAGTGCCCGCCCCACGTCACCCCGTCACCCAGTGCCACCTGCGGCCCCTGCCCCCCAGGCACTGGCTCGGGGGCTGCAGGGCTCCCCAGATCTGAGCCCTTCGCCCCACGGAAACGGCACTGACTGCGCTAGACGCCACCGGAGGGGCTGGACACACGGCGGGGGCGGGGGGGTTCTGGGAGCCCCTGGGAGGCACCTGCGAGCCCCACACCAGGTGACCGGAGCAGGGCCAGAACTCAATAGCCTTGGGTCCAATCCAGCTGAGCACCAAACTCCAGGCCAGGGTTTCACTCCAACTAACCAGAGGACAAGAGAAGAACCGGACCCGGATTCCTCACCCCGGAACGGGCTCTGGGAAGAGCCCCAAACCGCAGAGCCAGATCCTGAGGGCAGCCAGGCAGAGCCCCCCCCCCCCCCCCCGCTGCTGCAGGGCCTGGGCTGGGGGGTGGGGCGGGGAGAAGGGGCGCTGCCCTGACCCCCCCCCCCCTCAGGGCAATTCCTTCTCCCAGCCCAAAGCCACAGGCGGGTGGGGCCGATGGCTGGGAGCCCGGCGGGGGGGGGGGGGGACCTCGTGCCCCAGGCACCCAGTGGGCGAGGCCAGCGAGTCTCTAGCCCCAGTGCTCATTAGCAGGGGGGCCGCCCCCCCCCCCAGCTCTGCGAAGGGAGGGGGCTGGTGGGACCGGCAGGGAGACCAGCCCAGCCTGGACTGCGGCCCGGGGGCAGGGCAGGGCAGGGCCCCCTCTCCCCAGGCTCCTACCTTGGCCCTGCTGGATGAGGTCCTCCATGAAGTACCTGCCATCCTCCCCAGTCCATGGCTCCGGCTCTGCTCACTCCCAAGCAGCAGCCGCAGCTCCTCACCCTCCTGCCAGGCTTGCCGCCGGCCCCCTTCCAGCCGGAGCAAGTCCCGGCAGCGCCGGCTCGGCCTCCCTCCTCTTGCCACCGCCTGGCAGCCGGGAGCCCACCCGCAGGCTCCCGCCCAGCCCTCCAGATGTGCTCCAGCTGCTGCGGAGCCGCCAGGATTCCTGTGGCAACCAGCGAGCCAGCCAGCGAGGGGCCCGAGGAACCCGGCTCGGGGGCTTCCCACAGGCCCCGCACTGTGGCCTGCTGCTCCTCCAGGCTGGGCAGCGCCTGGGGGGCTGGAGCGACCCGCTGTGGGCCCAGCTCCTACGAGCCCCTGGGGCAGCCGCGGACAGCTGAGCACAGCGGGCGCCCACCCCCCCAGCACGGGGCAGAGGGGCTGATGAGGGGTGTGGGGCGGAGCCGGGGGGTTGGCCCCCCCGAGCTGTTCGGGAGCACCCATCGCCCCTCTCACCCTCGTGCCAAGCCGGGCGCTTTGCCCTCCCCCCACCTGACCCCAGAGCCCCCCGGGAAGGGACCCGCCTCAGGGGCTCCCCCTGAAAACAGAGGGTCCCAGACATCCCTGCGAGGGCTGGGCTCTGGGAGAGCATGAAGGAGCCCCCCACCCCCAAGGCCAGCTCCAGCCCCTCCCCCATCAGGAAGAGGGGCTGGGGGCAGAGACCCACCTGGGTCCCATCGCAACCTTCCCACCCAGCGTGCCAAGCGAAGGGTTAACAGCACGGCCAGTAAGCAAGCTGGGGGTGGGCAGAGCCATGGGGGGCAGGGCAGAGGGGTGTGAACAGAGCCAGCCGTGGGGCTAGGGGTGGAGCCCAGGGCCGTGGGGCAGGACAGCAGGACGTGGGCACAGCCAGGGGCTGGCTCAGCCCCACCTGGGGAGCGGCTCAGCGTGGGGGGGGGGGGGGAGGCGCGCGGCCGGCAACTGTTGGACACTGAGCCCATTGTCTCAGCAAAGCAGCTGCGGGGTAGGGCGGGGCTGAGGGGGGCGGGGTGGGGGCGCTACCTGCCAGGGCAAGGGGGGGAGCAAATCCAGCCGACCCCCACCCCGCCAGCAGGAGGGGGGGGGGCCAGGCTTCGCTGGCGGGGGGGGGGGGGGCAGCCCGGGGGCTGCGGCTGACTGGCCCCAGGAACAGGCCGCTCGGTGCGTTTCCTGGTGGAAACTTGGCCGGCGGCAGGACTGAGTCACCCCCACATGGGGCCAGGCCGCGGGGGGGGGGGGGGCAGGACACCCCCTGGGCCTCAGCGAAGTGGCCAGGGATGGCGGGTGGGTGTGGGGTGAGGGGGGGTGGGATCCCCACACACACACATGGGCACAGACCCACGTCCGGGGAGCAGGGGCCTGCCCCGGACCCCGTCCTCAGAGGTGGGCGGGGGGGAGGGGGCGAGACCCTCAGAGGCTGGCTCTGGTCTCCAGCCCTGCGAACGTGCCGCCCGCCCCCTCTTCTGCCCCTCCCCCGTCCCCCAGGGCCTCCCGCCGCGGGGTGCAGCTGGCCCACGCCACGGGCCCTGACCGGGGGGAGCCTGCCCCAGGCGCCTGCAGGACAAGGCCCGGGGCGTGTGCCGGCCGGGAGGGGCGGGACCCCCAGCATGTGGCTGGGCAGGACTAGCGGGCACCGGCTCTGCCCCCAGAGCAGCCCCCTCGCTGGCCGGTAAGTCGCCCGCGCTCCCTCCTGCAGATCGGCGATGGCACAAGCCCACCCGCCCAGACAGGCTACGCCCCGAGCGAGCCACCGGCCCCAGCCCAGCCCCGGGACCCCCACCCGGCCCTGCAGGGCCTGCAAAGTCCCTGACCCCCGACAGCACATGGGCCCTGGGCGGGGAGGGGCGCGACCCTCAGCCCCTGCCGCCTCCCCCCGCCCTGCCCACGCGCCCCACGGTCAGAGCACCAGCAGCTGCTGGACTCCCCCACCCCCAGCGCCTGTGCCCCACGGCCGTCCCCAGCCCTGCTGACCCCCGACAGCACATGGGCCCCCAGATGCTGCCTGCAGCAGGCCCCACAGGCGGCGAGTCGGGGCCCCTCTCTGACCTTGGCAGCAGGAGGCAGCAGCTGGAGGACGACAGCCAAGGATAGCGGGGGGGGGGGGGGTGCACCTGTTGGCAAGCCAGGCCCGGACTGCGGGGGCTGCCAGGCCCTCCCCCCACCACGTGGCAGGACAAGCCAGAGCTCCTGCCTCGCACAGACCAGGTGGGAAAGGGTTAAAGACACGGTGCCCTCCGCTCTGCAAACCCTGCCCCCCCCCCACGGCATTCAGACAGGAGCCCCCCCCCCCCCCCCCCCGAACAGAGCCGGCGGAATGAATGAACGGAGCCAGCCCAGCCCCCGCCGCTGCTCCCCCCCGGGACAGGACCCCCCCCAGCACACTGCCCCCGCCCCGCCCGCGAGGGTGGGTCGCTAACCTGGGGCAGGGCCGGGATCCGGGGCCGGCCTGGGCACTCCCCCTGCCGGGGTGGCCTCCACGTGCTGCTCCCGGGTCTCCTCTCTCCGGCGGTAGGCCTGGCGCGAGCCCCCCTCGCCCCCCGCCTGGCCTTTGGGGGGGCAGCCGGCCGGGCCCGGCCCCGTCTGCAGGCGGGGGCGGGCGGGGGGCGCCGCGCGGCCGGGGTGGGGCGGGCGCGCTGCAGGGAGGCGGGGACGATCTCGGGCGGCAGGCGCAGGTAGCGGCGCAGGTGGGCGATGCCCTCGTTGGTCAGGTACCAGTAGCAGTGGCGCCAGGCGAAGGTCTCGCGCACCAGGCCCCGGGAGCGCAGCGAGCCCATGGCCCGCAGCACCTGCAGGTTGGTGACGCCGGGCAGCTGCGGGTGCAGGCTCTGCGGGCGCTTGTCCTTCTTGGCCACCATCACGCCCTCGCGGAAGAGCAGCTCGTAGATGGCCTGCAGCCGCTCCAGCGGCATCAGCATCCCCGCCACCATGGCGGGCTCGCAGGGCAGCCGGACCCGCCGCGCCTCCCTCCCGGCCTGGCTCCGAGGAGCAGCCGGAGCAGCCGCGCGCCGGCTGGGGAGCGACAGCAGCTCCACCCCCGCTCCGGCGTGGGGGGGCCATGCCCCCCTCCCTCCCTGGCTGTGACACACACGCGGATATGGGCACGGGGTGGGGGGCAGACTCAGCAGCCCCTCCCGGGCACCACACACCCTGGGGGGGGGGGAGGGCGGGGGGGAGGAAGCCGCCAGATTTGCCGGCTCTGCTCCGGCCAGGAGTTTCATCAGAGTTTCCCTTCTAGTTTCCCACAGTGGGGCGGGGAGAGGTGGGGGGAGGGGTGAGGGGAGAGGTGGGGGGGTGGGGTGAGTGGGGGGCAGGGTGAGGGGAGAGGTGGGGGGGAGGGGGGAGGGGGGAGGGCAGAGGTGGGGGGGTGGGGTGAGTGGGGGACAGGGTGAGGGGAGAGGTGGGGTGAGTGGGGGGCAGGGGAGGGGAGAGGTGGGGGGGGGTGAGTGGGTACCCCCCCCAGCACTTTGCTTTGCACTGCACACGACTCGGCAAAGGCGAACTGCCCCAGCAGGTCCGGGGGTCCGGCGGGGGGCCAGTGGGGGTCCAGCGGGGGGCCAGTGGGGGTCCAGCGGGGGGAACAGGGGTCTGGCGGGGGGAACAGGGGTCTGGCGGGGGGCCAGTGGGGGTCCGGCGGGGGGCCAGTGGGGGCCTGGACAGGAGGGGCCGGGCTCCGGGGAGGGGGGGGGGGACAGCTGGCCGCCCCACCCGCCCCAGGCACATCCCGGCATTCCTGGCACCCTGCCCGGAGGCCAGGCGAGGAGGGCGTTGGCGGCGGTAACCCTTTCCATGCCAGCTCACGGTGTGGGAGAGGAGCTGCTCTGTGGGGGCTGACAAGCCAGGGAACAGCCCCGGGCTGGGGGGGCCCAGATTGACCAAGCCCCCCAGCAGTGCTCACAGCACCCCACTCACCACACAGCCCCCTGGAGGAGTCACCACTGCACTGAGGGGAAACTGAGGCACAGGGCGGGGACTAGACCTGCCCCAGCAGCACAAAGCAGGCCAAAGCCAGGAAACTGAACCCAGGAGTCCTGGGGCCCAGCCCCTGCTCTAGCTGCTAGGCCCCACTGCCTGCCTGCAGCATTACACAGAGAGAGGCCGGAGTGCCCCCAGCCCGGCCCAGCCCCCTGGGGAGACGCCCCCAGGGCTCCTGCCCCACAAGGCAAAGGCTCCCCCATCCCACCTGCCCATGTCTGGGGGACACGGGAAGAGCCAGTCGCTGCGCAGAGCCGCTCGGACCCCCCTTGGTGGAGGCTCCACTCAGCACCAGACCCACACCGGCTGCCAAGCCGGACCCAGCCTGGGGGGTGCAGAGGGACGGTCAGCGGTCTCCCCCCCCCCCCCCCGCACCACACTGGGGCCAGCCCCCAGGGGAGGGGCCAGCCCCCAGGGGAGGGGCCAGCCCTGCACCCCCCAACCTCCAGCCCCACCAGCCGGCAGCAGAGACACGGGCCTACGCAGAGTCCTGGCCCACACCGAGCGGAGGGGTCACCTACCCCCCCAGACCCAATAACCCCCCCAGACAGCTGTACACACCGATTCCCCCACCTACCCCCCAGACCCACAACTCCCCCCCACCAACCTACCCCCCCCCCCCCGCCCACCAGCTATCAATCCCCCCCCCAGACCCAGTAACCACCCCCCAGACTCCCGTACACACCGATCCCCCCACCTACCCCCAGACCCACAACTCCCCCCCCAGACACCTGTACACACCGATCCCCCCCCCACCTACCCCCAGACCCACAACTCCCCCCAGACAGCAGTACACACCAATCCCCCCACCTACCCCCAGACCCACAACTCCCCCCAGACACCTGTACACACCGATCCCCCCCACCTACCCCCAGACCCACAACTCCCCCCAGACACCTGTACATATCAATCCCCCCAGACCCAGTAACCCCCCCAGACACCCGTACACACCGATCCCCCCCCAGACCCAGCTGGGGCCCTGAGAGAGGCTGGGAGCAGCCCGGCGCCCCCGAGACCCGTGTCCCCGACCAGCCGGGGGTCTCCACCAGGCCCCCATCAGTGGATCTGAGGGGGATGGAGCTGGAGCTGAGGTTGAAGGAGACGGGAGGCATGAACAGAAGAGCCGGAGAGACACGGCGGCAGGAACATGGCTGAGCTGAGAGCAGGGGGACCCGTCCAGGGGCGAGTGGGGATAGACCCCGGGGTGCCAATCCACAGGGAACCTCAACACTAAATTGCTGCCCCCGATGGAGAAGGGGGAGACAGAGATGCCTGTCTCGGGGGGGACGCGGTACCCCCGCAACCCGGGATCTCACCAAGCCACAGGCAGGTCCCTCTGGATCAGAGGCCAAGTCGAAACCTGTTGTTGTCACCCCTGTGGGGCTGTACAAGTCCCGGTCCTGCCTTTCGGCCTCAAGGGGGCGCCAGTCACCTGCCAGCGGGGGGGGGGGGGGTGTCAGTCACTGCGGGGGGATGGAGAATTGGACCCGAGCGCACAGTGATGATTTGTCTCATTAGCCAGACCTGGAGGACCAGGTGTCCCAGGTGAAGGGGGGGCTGGGTGGCCTCCAGGTGGGCCGGGCCAGGTGGGGATGGCAGAGGGGTCCTGCCTGGGGCGATCAGCGACTGACCGAGAAACAGGCCCAGGTCTATATTGGGGTGGGGGCACTGCCGGAGCTCCGGGTCGGCTCCCCTCACTGAGCCAGACAAGCTGGTCTGGAGCGGGCAGTGCCGGGGGCTCTCTGCCCGCCGATGGAGGATCGGGTCACGGGGCCCAGTGCTGGGAAACCCAGAGTTTGACAAGCCCTTTATGGTGTTCACCCCTCCCCCCCGCCCCGGGGCTGGGCACGGTGCCGACACAGGCAGGCACAGGGGGAGAAACCCCCCCCGTCAGGTCGTTGAGCAGGAAGCCACTGCCCCGGGAGCAGGGCCCTGCGGCCGCAGAGGAGCGCCCGGTCCCGGGGCGGGCTCCTAAAAGGCTGCAGCCGGCTCTACTTGGACGTGCCCGGACCACTCGCCCTGCCGCGGCTGCCCCAGAGGAGAGGGCCCACGCCGAGCTCTGCGGTGGAGTCTGTCCTGCCAGGAGGACGAGATGGCCGTGGTCCACGTAAGGGGAGCGCCAGTGTTAGAGCTCAGGGGGGCCTGACCGTCCCCAGGTCACTGGTGATACCCCTCAGCTCTGTGCTCCTGGGGAACTGGGGCCTAGCACCCCACGTCTGAGCCACACAGACCTTCCCCCCCCAGCCTCTGCCTGACCCAAAACCCATCTGAAGAAAGACTTACAACAAGCGATGAAAAGGGCGCAGAAGACGCAGCTAAACCCCTGGGACAAGGGGGACAGGACTAAGGAACCTCCCCCTGGCCTCATTGCATCGAAGAGGGGACAGGCAGGCAACCCCGTTAGCGCACAGATAGAGACCAGAGATTCCAAGGCAAGAACCGCAGGGAACTCTGGGAGCAGGGGAGCAGTGCATGATGGGGATCTCTGCTTCCGGATGTTAACGAACCTGCCTGCACACCCCCCAGCTCAGCCCTTCTCAGACCAGTTCTAGGGATAAATCCTCGACTGGGATCCAAACTAGTCAAGCTCCCTGATTGCATCCGAGCTCCGCCCACAGCCAGAGTGATCAGCTCCTCTCGTCCAGCCTTGAGAGACCCTGGAGTCCTCAGTTCACCCATAAACCAATCTAGTGTCCCCTGGAACCATTGTTGGTCCCCACAAACCCCCAGCCCCCGCTCCAGTCAGGGCTCTGATGCCTGGATCCAAACTCTGGATCGGTTCCTCTGGGACCTCGTCTTCTCCTGACTGATGGTGCTGGGGCCCTCCGGACCCTCAGCTGCCACCCCCACGGAAGCTGTTGAGATCCCTGTGGTGTGAGAGTTTTGACACCTTTCCTCTCTCCAGGCTGGGGGGGTTTATCACCATCAGTCAATCAGTAACTTTTATGGTTAAACTGATTACTTCCCTCTGGCTCCGGACTTCACTCTTGCCATTTCCTCAGACCTCAGGTAAAGCTCCCTGCAGTGCCCCAGAGTCCCGGGGGGGTTCACTCAAGTGGGTCAGGACCAGGACAACTGGGATGTGAAAGTGAGGACAGGAATGGCAGCTTGACCCGGTATCTATCTATATATCTATCTATATCTATATCTCTATATCGAGAGAGAGAGAGAGAGTGAGTGTGCGTCCCCAAGAGCACTTGTGACACAAGCAGTGCATGGATAGACTTACAGACACCCCTCCACCCCCAAGAAAAGACTAACCCCCGATTAATGAGCACACCCCAAAGTCACGGGCACTCTGGCTACAGTGACCCCACTCCGGTGCTCTCGGGGGGGGGGGGGGAGATGTGACAAAGTGGGGATTTTCCCTTGTTATCTTGCCTGAGAGTCTGACTGGTTTGCATGAGTGCTGTGTGTGCCTCAGTTTCCCTGTCTGCTGCGCCAGTGTCTAGGTGGTGGGAATAACCTGTGTGACTTTTGCAGGGGTTGCTCCAGCTGCCTGCAGGGGGTGCTACAGTCCCCCCCCCCCCTTCATAACCTGAGACCCCAGAGGGGGATGTGACCAGGTGACTCTTGGTCTGGGAAGTGAGACAAAGTCTGGAGGAGCAACGGGCAGGGCCAGGCAGCTGGAAGGAGTCAGTCTCGGCTGGCTGGGGGCGCAGGGGGAGGACCCTGGCTCTGGGCTCCCCTCCCCCCAAGATGGACTTGGCTGAAAGTCCCTGATTTCTCTGCTCACAAGGTCTGTCCTAACACCCCCCCCGACACCTGTACACACTGATCCCCCCAACTCATAACACCCCCCCGACACCTGTACACACCAATCCACCCCCAGACTCATAACACCCCCCCGACACCTGTACACACCGATCCACCCCCAGACTCATAACACCCCCTCGACACCTGTACACACCGATCCCCCCAACTCATAACACCCCCCCGACACCTGTACACACCAATCCACCCCCAGACTCATAACACCCCCCCCCGACACCTGTACACACCGATCCACCCCCAGACTCATAACACCCCCCCCGACACCTGTACACACCGATCCACCCCCAGACTCATAACACCCCCCCCCGACACCTGTACACACCAATCCACCCCCAGACTCATAACACCCCCCCCCGACACCTGTACACACCAATCCACCCCCAGACTCATAACACCCCCCCCGACACCTGTACACACCAATCCACCCCAGACTCATAACATCCCCCCCCCCCCCGGACACCTGTACACACCGGTGTCACGGAGCGCCCGGGCGATGGTCTGGAACCGCTCCCTAGGAAGCCAGACCGGACTCCGGGTGGAGGGCCCCTTCTCCATACACAGCCTGTTTCCCAGGCCAGGAGCTTCAGGGGTCCCCACTTCCACCTTCCTGGGTCTGACCTCGGAGCATTCAGCACCTTCTGCCCCTCCGTGTGCTTCCCCCAGCAAGCCCGCCTGGGCGGGGTCCTGGGGGAGCCCATGGGTTCTGCACCCCAAATCCACAGTCAGACGTGACTCTCAGCCAGCCAGCGGAATAGACGGTTTATTTGAGATGTCAGGAACACCATCCAACTCACAGCTTCTCAGTCTCAACAGGGCCCATCCAGTCAGGCCTTTCTGGGATGCCAGGAGGTGAGACCCAGATTCTGGGCTCCTGCTTCTTCCCCAGGTTTATTCGATGACTTTCATCTGGTCTAACACAGACCATGCAGCCAGCGAGCGTGAGCCCTCAGCTGGATCCATCTTGGGGCTAGAGAGCGAGTTGGCTTCTCTCCCCCTTCCCAGCTAGACCCAAACTGACCACTCCCCCACCTCCAGTCCCTCTGTCCTTTCCTTTGTCTGGTTTCCCCGGGGTTGAGGTATCACCTGACCTCTCTCCCCTCCTGGGGTCAAGTTACAGCTTCACCCATTAACACCTGCAGTGGCTTTGCTTTGCATCAGCTACACATTCCTTTCCCTCCACATAGATGCTCAAGAAATGCATAGGGGAAACTGAGGCGCGCGCGCACACACACACACACACACACAGTATTTCTACTTCGTCACAACCGGTACCCCCCCAGACTCATAACACCCCCCCGACACCTGTACACACCGATCCCCCCAACTCATAACACCCCCCCAACACCTGTACACACCAATCCACCCCCAGACTCCTAACACCCCCCCCGACACCTGTACACACCGATCCCCCACCTGCCCAGTAACCCCCCAGTACACCCAGCCTCTCATTTCCCACAGAAGGCCCCGAGGAGAAAGTCCAGGGTCCCTCCCTTTCCATGGCACCTGAACGTGTTCCCCAAAGCAGAACACTCCAGCCGAGCAGGAAATCGCTGGAGAAATCCTGCTTCGATACAGGACCACAAACAGCCCCCACCGGGGACCCCCCCACCATCACCCCCTGTAGAGTGGGGCCACACGCAGAAAGAAAACTTCCTCACCACCTCCTCTGCCCTTCAGACAGCCCCACCCTGGCAACACTCCCCAGGCCAGGACACGCCAACTCGTAGTGTCACCCCCCACAAAACCCTCAGCCCTACGGCCACTGCTCCCCACAGCACACCCCTCGAGATCCCTCACCGCCCCTCATCAGGGGGGTGTTCCCGGCCCAGGGCACGGGTGAAACCAGACAGCCCCGAAGCTCTCCAACGAACCCGCCAGGAAATGATCCACAGCACCCCGCGCACGGGCCAGGACGTCCAGGTCTGACCTCTCAGACCGCGTCCGCGATGGGACCCGCGCCGGCCACCGACGAGCCGGAGCTTCACCGCCTGTGCGGCCCGAGCGGGGACGCTGCCTTCCCACCTCTGTGACCCACGAGCCCCCGCTTGTCCCACGGGCCGTGGCACCCGGAACGTGGACCCTGCCTGGGCGGCCCCGGCTCCTTCCCCAGCTGGGCAGACAGAGCCCAGAGGAAGGAGCGGGGCCCTGGCTGCCCACAGCAGAGCCCATGAGAGGCACTGCAGCCCTGCGCAGCGCGGTGCCCGCTGGGGCCCGGGGCAGCCATGGGGACGGAGCCCAGCGCTCCGCCCGCACTGCCGCCCCGGGCACACAGCCACAAGCGCCGGCGGGCCCCGGGCTCCGAGCCCAGCCAGGGACATTTATCGTCCCCGGGCCCGTCAGCCGAGGCCCTGGGAATGGCACCGACAGCCCCGGCCCAGGGCCAAGCCCCGAGAAGCCGGACAGCGCCAGGCTGCAGGGAGCTGGGCCGGGGGGCCGGGCAAAGCAGCTGCCGTGTGGGGTCTCTGCTCAGGCCAGGATAACGGGGCTGGTCCTGCGCTCTAAGGAGCCCAGATGGGCAGCCCGCCAGCCCCATAGCACTGAGCCCCACGGCACAACCCCCCACCCACCCCCACAGCCAGGCCTGCGGGGGGGGGCTATGAGGGGAGGGGGACAGACGAGGAAGCTGGAGGGGGACCTGGGCTCTGCGGACCGTGCACGGGGTGCCTCCCGCTGGCCCCAGGCTAGGCAGGGCTGGGGGCCCCGGCCCCACAAGTCCCCCCCCCCCACCACTCCAGCCTCCTGCTACGTGCCTGCAGTGCTGGCGTCGGACAGCAGAGGGCAGCAGCACCCTGGGACGCTGCACCTGGGAGCAGGTAACTGCTCCCTGACCCCTGGGGGCAGGGGGGGGGGCACAGCTCAGAGCCGGGGGCACCCGGACCAGCTGGGGGCTGAGCAAACCTGAGGCTGCAAACCACCCCCTTCAAAAAGGTCTTTCCATGGCACGAATGACAGACCCCCTCAGACGTACCCCAAACACCCTGCCACACCTCCCAGACAGACCCTCCAACATCCCCTACCCCCGGACAGACCCCCCCCAACCCCTTGCCCCCTACAGAGGTACACTCAACACCCCTACCCACCAGACAGACCAACCCCACCCCACCCCTTTGCCCCCTACAGACGCAGGTGTGTGCGGATGGCTGTGGATGTTGGGGTGCAATGGATGTTTGAGTGCGGCTGTAGGTGTGTGTGTGTGTGTTGGGGTGCAGTGGGGCCATGTGGGGCTGTGGGTGGGCGTTTGGGTGCAGTGTGTGTCACGGGGTCCCCGGGCGATGCTCTGAACTGCTCCCCCCGGGGTCAGTCAGGACTCTGGGGGACCCTCCTCTCTGGGAGTGACTGTCTCCAGGGCAAGAATCTCACCCGGCTTCCCCTTTCCTGGGTCTGACCCCGGAGCATTCAGCACCTTCCGCCCCTCCGTGCGCTTCCCCCAGCGAACACGCCTGGGTGGGGTCCTGGGGGAGCCCGTGGATTCTGCACCCCAAATCCACAGTCAGACGTGACCCTCAGCCAACCAGTAAAACAGAGGTTTATTAGATGACAGGTACATGATCTAAACAGAGCTTTTAGGTACCACAAATCCCTCAGCCGGATCCATTTTGGGGGCCCAGGGAGGCCAGACCCTGTCTGGCCTTTCCCCAGCCAGCCCCAAACTAACCCTTCAGCCCCTCCTCCCCTTTTCCTTTGTCTCTTTCCGGGGTCAGGAGGTGACCTGATCCCTTTGTTCTCCACCACTTCCAGCCAATACCTGATGGGGGACGGCTGAGGGGAGGTAGGGGGGACGGCCGAGGGGGGGGGGGGTGTTTCGGCGGGGCCGGGCGGCGATGGGGGGGGGGGGTGTTTCGGCGGGGCCGGGCGGCGATGGGGGGGGGGGGTGTTTCGGCGGGGCCGGGCGGCGATGGGGGGGGGGGTGTTTCGCAGGGCCGGGCGGCGATGGGGGGGGGGTGTTTCGGCGGGGGCCGGGCGGCGATGGGGGGGGGGGGTGTTTCGGCGGGGCCGGGCGGCGATGGGGGGGGGGGGGGGTGTTTCGGCAGGGCCGGGCGGCGATGGGGGGGTGTTTCGGCGGGGGGGTGGGGAGGGCGTTTCGGCGGGGGGGTGGGGAGGGCGTTTCGGCGGGGCCAGGATGATTTGGCCCACAGCTGTTTTCTTTGGAGTAATAGGGCCCTCGCCACTTTCCCAGTTGTGAAATGCAGAGGGGAAACTGAGGCACTCAGCCAGTATCCAGAGAGACCATTAAGAACGTTCCCCACCCCGTCACAGTGGGGCGGTAGGGGGTGGGGGGGTGGGTGTGCGCGCGTGCAGGGGCACAGGGACAGTGTTCAGGCGACTCGATCCACCCCTGCACAGCACCTCAGCCCCCCAGCCAGCCCCATGGATCCAGCCACACGCCCCCCAGAGGGGGGAGAAACGGCTCATTAACCCTGCGAGTGCCAGAGACCCCTGGGGGAAAACTAACCAGGAAACAGCCACCCCCCCTTCACCCACCCTCCTCCCACCCACCCTCCTCCCACCCTTCACCCACCCTCCTCCCACCCACCCTTCACCCACCCTCCTCTCCTCCCAGCCCCCCCCAGCCCCCAACTCCCCCACCCCCCGCTCCTCCCAGCGACTCCCCCAGCTCACTGCCCGAGGGACAAGAGGTGCCCCTGCTAGCCCAGCCCTACCACCCCCCGAACTCTGCCAGTGCCCCTCACTCCCGACCCGCAGCCCCCTGCCAGCCCGGCCCTGGGCTCCCCCCAGCCCTGACGGTGCCCCACACTCCCGACCCCAGTCCCAGGCTCGTCCAGACCCCACCCCACCGAATTGGGCTGGCCAGCTACCGCTCCCCCCCAGTCTGACGGCCCGGCCATGGGGCTGAGCGCTCTAGTGCCGAGTCATCACCCCCCCGGCAGGAACCCCCATCCCGCCATGCAACGTACCCCGATACCCAGCCCTGCCGGTGCCCCACACTCCTGACTCGCAGCCCCCTGCTACCCTGGTTCTGGGCTCCCCCCAGCTCTGCCCGCCCGGGAAGTCTGTGCCCAGGAGAGGCCCCACCGATGGATCTCGCGGTGGAGACAGGTGCCCGTCAGGCTGCAGCCTGGTTCCCGGCTCCCTGTGGGGATGGGCCGGTCCCCACGACGCCCCTCAGCGTTTGCAACAACCCCTGGCCCTTGGCCCGCGCCCCCCCCCCCCCGGCTGGGACCGCTGCAGTCAGCACGGCTGGGGCGCCAGGGCTTTCCGCGCTGAGCCAGGAACAAAGCGGCTGTTTGTGGAGGGCAGCGCGGCCGGAGCCAAGGAAGGGCCTGGAAGCTGCGGCGAGCGGGGGCCGGATTATTCACCAGGCTGGAGCCGGGCGGGGGGGGGGGGGGGGCCATTCGCACAGTAAATCAGCCGGGCAGACAGGGGGGAGCCCCTCCCCCCGCGGCCCAGCCCCCGAACCGCAGCCGGGGCAGGATCACCCGCTGCCAACCAGCCCTGACAGCCACGGGGCCCCTCGCACTGCCCCCCACCCGCCAGCCTGCCCCCGGCCTGGACACAGAGTCACCTGTGGGGGGCGCCAGGCCCGGGCCACACAGCCCCAACCCCCCCGTGCTCTGCCCTCCCGGGCACTGGCGCTGGGACAAGCCAGGACACAGCTGCCCCCGCCGGGCGGCCAGCGGGAGAGGGGGGCGCTCGCCACGGCCTGGCCCGATCCTCACCCGCCGCGGGGTGCCGGGATCTGCAACCCCAGGACGGTCCCGGCGCGTCTCCCGCGAAGCCCGAGTGTTTATGTAACAACGGAGCCAACCCGGCCCTGCCCCCCGCGACCCCCTGACCCCCACCTCCGCCGTGCCCCCCAGTGCCACCGCAGCCCCCTGCTAGCCCAGCCCGGCTCCCTGACCCCCACCTCCGCCGTGCCCCCAGTGCCACCGCAGCCCCCTGCTAGCCCGGCTCCCTGACCCCCACCTCCGCCGTGCCCCCCAGTGCCACCGCAGCCCCCTGCTAGCCCAGCCCGGCTCCCTGACCCCCACCTCCGCCGTGCCCCCCAGTGCCACCGCAGCCCCCTGCTAACCCGGCTCCCTGACCCCCACCTCCGCCGTGCCCCCCCAGTGCCACCGCAGCCCCCTGCTAGCCCGGCTCCCTGACCCCCACCTCCGCCGTGCCCCCCCAGTGCCACCACAGCCCCCTGCTAGCCCGGCTCCCTGACCCCCACCTCTGCCGCGCCCCACAGTGCCACCGCAGCCCCCTGCTAGCCCAGCCCGGCTCCCTGACCCCCACCTCCGCCGCGCCCCACAGTGCCACCGCAGCCCCCTGCTAGCCCGGCTCCCTGACCCCCACCTCCGCCGTGCCCCCCCAGTGCCACCGCAGCCCCCTGCTAGCCCAGCCCGGGCTCCCCCTGCCATCTCTGCTGGTGCCCCTCACTCCCGATCTGCAGCCTCCCCCCCCATGACCCACAGTCCTTGTCCTCTACCTTATCTAGACCCAGCGGGGTGAGTTGTCTGTAGTGGGGGCAGGGGGTGCTCAGGTCTGGACCTTCCCCCAGTCTCTGAGGCAGGCCCTGGCTGCAGCCCCAGCCCCAGGTGCAGGGGGGAAGAGACCCCCCACAGATGGGGCCTGGCTCAGGGTGGGGTCCCCACGCCGGGCACCCCACTAATGAACTCAGAGGAGTCTGAGGCTGGGCCGGCTCAGCTCCACAGGGTCACCGGCCACGTCACAGCCAGACCCCGAACCCGGACTGCGCCCCACAGCCTGCGCCCCGCCCCACAGCCTGCGCCCCACAGCTGGGCTCCTCCGCAGGGCCACCCCAGCCACGTCCTGTTCCCCTGCCACAGGCCGCGCCCCACAGGCTGCGCCGCCCCCCACAGGCTGCGCCCCACAGCCTCCGCCCTGCCCCACAGCCTGCAGCTTCCGCCACTCCCCACAGCCTGCGCCCCACAGCCTGCAGCCTGTGCCATTTCCCACAGGCAGCTCCACTCCCCCACCCCACAGGCTGCGCCCCACAGCCTGCAGCCTCCGCCCCTCCCCACAGGCTGCGCCCCACAGGCTGCGCCCCTCCCCACAGGCTGCGCCCCACAGCCTGCACCCCTCCCCACAGCCTGCGCCCCACAGGCTGCGCCCCTCCCCACAGCCTGCGCCCCACAGGCTGCGCCCCTCCCCACAGCCTGCGCCCCACAGGCTGCGCCCCTCCCCACAGCCTGCGCCCCACAGGCTGCGCCCCTCCCCACAGCCTGCGCCCCACAGGCTGCGCCCCACCCCACAGCCTGTGCCCCACCCCACTCCCGCAGTCTGCTCTGTGCAGCTTCCTTTGCAGTCACAGCTGCAGGAAACCCCCAGCCTGTGACAACAAACAGCTCCAGCCAGCTGGGCCGGGGCCATGGGCACAGGATCCGCCAGCCCAGCCCGCTGCTCCTTTGGGGGCATGGGCACCCCATGGGCCCGCGTCTCCCCGTGCTGGGGCCCTGCATGCCCAGCGGTGGCTCTGCCTGGGGTCAGCCGGGCGCTGGTCCCATGGAGCAGCCCCTGGGGTCCCCCCCTGCAGGGTCTGGCAGGGAGCAGTGAGGTCTGGCCTGGGGGAGCCGAGGGCCCCCCCGGCTGCTGGTCTGACCCGCTCCCATGGGCACAGCCAGGGCTGGCGAAGGGCAGGTGCAGCCTTGCTGGGGGCGGGGATCCCCCAGCTGACCAGGAGGGTGCCCGGGCCAGGGGGGTTCGAGGGGGGGCTCTGCCCCAGGGCGGGGTTTGGGTATTAGGGGGTTCAGGGGGGTCTGGCCGGGGGAGTAGTTTGGGGGGCAGTGCCTCAGGGATAGGGGGAGCTTGGGGTCTGGTGGGGGGGCCTCGGTGGCGGTTGCAGAGGGTCTGCCCCGGGCTGGGCAGGGAGGGGTTCGTGGATTTGGGGGTTATGGGGGGTATGGCTGTGGGGAGTGGTTCAGGGATTTGGGTGGGTCTGTCCAGGAGACGGGGGCTCTGCCCCTGGCCGGGCGGGATTTGGGGTTCGGGGAGGTCTGTCCGGGGGTGAAGGGTTCGGGGATTTGGGGTTCGGGGGGTCTGGCCGGGGGGGGGGTCGGGGATTTGGGGGTTCGGGGGGGTCTGGCCGGGGGGTTCGGGGATTTGGGGGTTCGGGGGGGGTCTGTCCAGGAGGAGGGGGCTCTGCCCCAGCCGGGCGGGGCTCGGGGATTTGGGGGTCTGTCCGGGGGTGAAGGGTTCGGGAATTTGGGGGTTCGGGGGGGTCTGGCCGGGGGGGGGGGGTTCGGGGATTCGGGGGGGTCTGTCCAGGAGGAGGGGGCTCTGCCCCAGGCCGGGCGGGGCTCGGGGATTTGGGGGTCTGGCCGGGGGGAGGGGTCCGGGGGGGGTCCGGGGGGCTCTGCCCCGGGCCGGGCGGTACCTTTCAGCGAGCTGATCTCGTGCTGGATGCAGCGGGACGCGGCCATGGCGGGTCCGGGGCGGCTCGTCCTGCCCGGTCTGCGGGGCCGGCACCGCGGGGGGCGGGGCTCTTGCCGGCTCCGCCCCCCGCCCCGCCCCGCCGGGCCCGTGGCAGCCAATCAGGGGCCGGGCTCCGGCCAATTCATTGACCCGCGGACCGGGCTACTGCGGCAGCGCAGGACGCGCCCCCCCCCCCGGGCCCGCACAGCCCCTCCCCCATCTACCCCCCCCGCACAGGCCTCCCTCCCCCGGCCCCGCACAGCCCCTCCCCCATCTACCCCCCCCCGCACAGGCCCCCCTCCCCCCGGCCCCGCACAGCCCCTCCCCCATCTACCCCGGGTCCCGCATCGCCCCTACCCCATCTACCCCCCCGCACAGCCCCCCTCCCCCCGGCCCCGCACAGCCCCTCCCCCATCTACCCCCCCCGCACAGGCCTCCCTCCCCCGGCCCCGCACAGCCCCTCCCCCATCTACCCCCCCGCACAGGCCCCCCCCTCCCCCCGGCCCCGCACAGCCCCTCCCCCATCTACCCCGGGTCCCGCATCGCCCCTCCCCCATCTACCCCCCGCACAGCCCCCCTCCCCCGGCCCCGCACAGCCCCTCCCCCATCTACCCCCCGCACAGGCCTCCCTCCCCCGGCCCTGCACCGCCCCTCCTCCATCTACCCGGGTCCCGCATCGCCCCTCCCCATCTACCCCCCGCACAGCCCCTCACCCATCTACCCCCCCGCACAGGCCCCCCTCCCCCCGGCCCCGCACCGCCCCTCCTCCATCTACCCGGGTCCCGCATCGCCCCTCCCCCATCTACCCCCCCGCACAGCCCCTCACCCATCTACCCCCCGCACAGGCCCCCCTCCCCCCGGCCCCGCACCGCCCCTCCTCCATCTACCCCGGGTCCCGCATCACCCCTCCCCCATCTACCCCCCCCGCACAGGCCCCCCGGCCCCGCACCGCCCCTCCCCCATCTACCCCGGGTCCCGCATCGCCCCTCCCCCATCTACCCCCCCGCAAAGCCCCCCTCCCCCCGGCCCCGCATCGCCCCTCCCCCATCTACCCCCCCGCACAGCCCCTCCCCCATCTACCCCCCCGCAAAGCCCCGCTCCCCCCGGCCCCGCACCGCCCCTCCCCCATCTACCCCGGGTCCCGCATCGCCCCTCCCCCATCTACCCCCCCGCACAGCCCCTCCTCCATCTACCCCGGGTCCCGCATCGCCCCTCCCCCATCTACCCCCCCGCACAGCCCCTCCTCCATCTACCCCGGGTCCCGCATCGCCCCTCCCCCATCTACCCCCCCGCACAGCCCCCCCGGCCCCGCACCGCCCCTCCCCCATCTACCCCAGGTCCCGCATCGCCCCTCTCCCATCTACCCCCCCGCACAGCCCCCCCGGCCCGCACCGCCCCTCCCCCATCTACCCCGGGTCCCGCATCGCCCCTCCCCCATCTACCCCCCCCACACAGCCCCTCCCCATCTACCCCCCCCGGCCGCAACTGGATTCAAAGGAGATCTTAGAACAAGACGGATCCTTGCCCCCCCCGCGCTCCCCCCCACAGCACCCGCCCCCCCACATCCCCGGCCGGGGGGCGGGGTCTTTCCCCGGGACCCCCGGCCTCGGCGCTGCGTTGAGGGAGACACACGTGGGCCTGGCCCCCCGGGACACCTCCCACACCCAGCCCCCCCCAGGCTAACAAAGAGAAGCCAGCCCCTGCCCACGAGGCCCTGACATGCCATGTCCTACCCCTCCACCACAAATCCCCCCCCTGCACCCAGGGGACACCCCTTCCCCTCCCCCCCCGTGCACCCAGGGGACACCCCTTCCCCTCCCCCCCCGCGCGCCCAGGGGACACCCCTTCCCCTCCCCCCCCCGTGCACCCAGGGGACACCCCTTCCCCTCCCCCCCCGTGCACCCAGGGGACACCCCTTCCCCTCCCCCCGTGCACCCAGGGGACACCCCTTCCCCTCCCCCCCGCACACCCAGGGTGCTGCTCCCTGCAGGGCGGGGGCTGGGCTGATCGCCGCAGGACTGGGTGATAATAGAGCTGGCCCTGGCACGGCGCACGGTGCTGACACCCCACCCGTGTGGAGCCGGGCCCGGGGGGGGCTGGGGGCCCACAGGGCAGTGGGCAGAGCCCAGCCTGCAGCTCCCCCCCCCCCCCCGCAAGGGCCGGAGATACGAAGTTTCGGCCCTGGAGGACTCCCAGCTCTGCCCCCTGGAGGCGGGGGCTGCCCCCGGGGCAGGGGGGGTGCCCCAGGCCTGCCCGCCCTGGGGCTGATGCACTTAGCAGGGGCTCAGAGACCCCAGGAGCTGGCGTGGCCTGAGCCCACCCTGGGAACTAGCCATGGCTGCACTCACCTACAGCCCCTCCCTGCCCGGGACAGGACCACCCCACAGCCCCTCGAGAGCACCCCCTGCTGGGCACTGCCGCCACCCCACTGGGCACTGCCCCCAAGGCCCTGGCTGGGCTCACCCCGCCAGCCAGCATCACCCACGTTATTCTCCAGCTCCCCCCACCACACACACACACACACACACACCAGCATCACCCCCATTGTTCTCCAGCCCCCACCGCCACGGGACTCACCAGCACCTCCCCCCCCCATGCTCACACAGCCACGGCGCAGGGCCCCCTCAGCCTCTTAGTCGTCTCTTTTCCAAGCTGAAAAGTCCCAGGTTTATTCATCTCTCCTCACACGGGAGCCGTTCCAGACTCCTAGTCATTTGTGTTGCCCTTCTCTGAACCATTTCCAAGTCCCATAGATCCTTGTTGAGATGGGACGACCACATCACAGGCTCTCAGGGGTGGAAGGGACCTCGGGAGGTTCTAGTCCAACCCCCTGCTCAAAGCAGGACCAACCCCGACTAGACCATCCAACCGATTTCTGCCCCAGATCCCTAAACGGCCGCTCAAGGGCTGAAATCACAACCCTGGGTTTAGCAGGCCAGTGCTCAAACCACTGAGCTAGCCCTCCCCCACACACGCTATTCAAGCTGTGGATGTGCCATGGATTTATATGGAGGCAACATGATATTTTCTTTATTATCCATTTCCTAACGATTCCCAACATCCTGTTTGCTTTCTGCCCGCGGCTGCGCACAGTGGATGTTTTCAGAGAACTATCCAGAGTGACTCCAGATCTTTCCGGAGGGGTGACAGCCCATTTAGACCCATTCTTGTATCGGTGCAGTGCGGATTCTGTTCTCCAAGGTGCATTACTTGGCATTTATCACCATGGAATTTCATCTGCCCCATTTGTGAAGAGTTCCAAAGGGATCCCCCGAGCCAGCTCTGAACTTACCCACCCCCCTCAGGCTGCAGAAGAGATGGGTGAATCCCAGCACCCCCCAGTCAGACCCGCATGTGTGACAGACCAGCCCACCCCTCACCCCCTGGGGCCCTCAGGCAAAGCCCAGTGCCCCCCCCTCCGCCCCCAAACCACTCCAAACCACACAGCCCCAGGCTCCTGGCTCTCTGGCCCCAGTCACCAGCCGCCCGTTGCACCCTCCCCCATAAGAACATAAGAGTGGCCAAAGGTCCATCCAGCCCAGTATCCTGTTTCCTCGGGCTAGTGTGGGGGTGCCTCAGTTTCCCCTGTGCATTTCTTGAGTGCCTATGTGGAGGGATAAGGGCAGAGCAGAGAGACAGTGTAAGCAAGCAGCCCACGCCCTGTCCCTGTCGTCCCCCCCCCCCCACAAGGTGTTGGCTGAACCCGTTGGAGGGAGGTCAGCTGACCTGGCCCAGGATGAGACAAAGGAAAATGGGAGGAGGGGCTGGAGAGGGAGTTTCAGTCTGGATCTGGCTGGGGGCTGGTGAAGAGCTACAGGCAGGCTCTGCCTGGCTCTTTGGCCCCCAAAATGGATCCAGCTGAGGGCTCATGTTCGCTGAATGGTTTGTGTTAGACCAGGTACCGGTCATCGAACAAACCTCTGTTTTACTGGCTGGCTGAGGGTCACGTCTGACTGTGGATTTGGGGTGCAGAACCCATGGGCTCCCCCAGGACCCTGCCTGGGCGGGTTCGCTGGGGGAAGCGCACGGAGGGACAGAAGGTGCTGAATGCTCCGAGGTCAGACCCAGGAAGGTTGAAGTGGGGACCCCTGAAGCTCCTGGCCTGGGAAACAGGCTGTGTACGGAGAGAGGATGCTCCCCCCCCCCCCCCCCCCCCGGAGTCCTGACTGGCTTCGTAGAGAGCAAGTGCCAGAGCACCACCCGGGCGCTCCGTGACACCTGTCTACTGTCTTCTCTTTTCCAGATGAAATAATCCCATTGTTTTCAATCTTCCCTCCTAGGTCATGTTTCCTAGCCCTTTTATCATTTTTGTTTCTCTTCTCTGGACGCTCGCTCCAATTTGTCCACTTCTTTCCTGACAAGTGGCGCCCAGAACTGGACACAATACTCCAACATAAGAGCACAAGAATGGCCGTACTGGGTCAGACCAGAGGTTCATCCAGCCCAGTATCCTGTCTACCAAGCGTGGCCAATGCCCCGGTGCCCCGGAGTGAGTGAACCCAACAGGGAATGATCAAGTGATCTCTCCCCTGTCATCCATCACCCCCCTCTGACAGACAGAGGCTAGGGCCACCATTTCTTACTCATCCTGTAATAGCCATTAATGGACTTAACCTCCATGAATTTATCCAGTTCTCTTTAAACCTTGTTCTAGTCCTAGCCTTACAGCCTCCTCAGGCAAGGAGTTCCACAGGTTGACTGTGCGTGTGTGAAGAAGAACTTCCTTTTATTTGTTTTATACCTGCTGCCCATTAATTTCATTGGGTGGCCCGTGGTTCTTATATTATGGGAACAAGTAAATCACTTTTCCTTATTCACTTTCTCCACAACACTCAATTTTATAGACCTCGATCATACCCCCCTTAGTCTCCTCTTTTCCAAGCTAAAAAGTCCCAACCTCTTTAATCTCTCCTCATATGTGACCCGTTCCAAACCCCTAATCATTTAGTTGCCCTTCTCTGAACCTTTTCTAATGCCAGTCTATCCTTTTTGAGAAGAGGAGACCACGTCTGCACACAGTATTCAAGATGTGGGTGAACCATGGATTTATATAAGGGCAATAAGATTTTCTCTGTCTTATTTTTTAATGATTCCTAACATCCTGTTTGCTTTTTTGACTGCCGCTGCACACTGCATGGGCATCTTCAGAGAACTATGATTCCAAGATCTTTTTCCTGATTAGTTGTAGCTAAATTAGCCCCCATCATAATAATGTATGTGTAGTGGGGGTTATTTTTTCCAATGTGCATTTGTCACGGAGTGTGGGGAGTCCGGTCCCTGCACCCCCACTTCCTGGGATTCACAGTGACTCTCAGCCAGCCAGTAGATTAGAAGGTTTATTTGAGATGACAGGAACACCATCCAACTCAGAGCTTCCTAGTCTAGACAGGACCCCTCAGTCAGGCCCTTCTGGGGGGCCGGGAGATGAGGCCCAGGTTTTTGGGCTCCCGCCTAGTCCCCAGTCTTCTTTCTCTCTCCTCCCCCCACCAAAAGCCCAGCCAAACTGTTCCCCTGCCTCCTTCCTGCCTCCCCTCCCCCCCAAGCCTTTGTTAGAATCACACAGACATCCAGCGTCCCATCACCTGGCCGGGGTCAGGTTACATCCCAGCATCACCTTTTCCCGTCACAGCATTACTTTACATTTATCCACATTACATTTCATTTGCCATTTTGTTGCCCAATTGTTTAGTTTTGTGAGATCTTTTTGAAGTTCTTCACAGTCTGCTTTGGTCTTAACTATTTTGAGCAGTTTAGTATCATCTGAGAACTTTGCCACCTCACTGTTTACCCCTTTCTCCAAATCATTGATGAATAAGTTGAATAGGATTGGTCCTAGGACTGACCCTTGGGGAACACCACTAGTTACCCCTGTAGATAAATCTCATCTTTGTATAACTTTTGTATGCCTTTGTGTTGAATGGGACAGCTCAGTGGTCTGAGCATTGGCCTGCTAAACCCAGGTTATGAGCTCAATCCTTGAGGGGGCCATTTAGGGATATGGGGCAAAAACTGGGATTGGTCCTGCTTTGAGCAGGGGGTTGGACTAGAACAGGGGTTCTCAAACTATTGAGAACCGTGACCCCTTTTTAGTTTCTCTCTCGGCGTGGCGGACCCTTGTATGTCCGCCGAAAAGCCGCCGAATAAATTAACACATGCCGAGCGCACCCGAAAGCGCTTGATATGTCCGCCAAAAATAGCCGCCGGATGCGGAAGCAATCGCGGCGGCGGCGGCGGCGGCTTTTCGGCGGCACAAGCAGCTCGCGACCCCTCTGGAGGCGGCCGGTGACCCCCCGAGGGGTCGCGACCCACAGTTTGAGAACCCCTGGACTAGATGATCTCCTGAGGTCCCTTCCATCCCTGAGATTCAATGAACCTTGATAACACGGTCGAGCTCCTAAGATATGACTTCTGTGTTGGGCCTTTTCCTAGAACCTCGGCTTAGAAACTCCGGATTGACACTTGTGAGAGGTTCTGGCCCCTAAGGTGGGGGAATTAAGGTAAAAGAAAAATGTCTTTTCCCCAGGAGTAGAATAAGATCCCCCCCCCCCCCCGTAATCAGTGGCCCTGGTGAATGAACGAGGGGGGAGAATTAGGAAGGGGGGGGAGGCGGCACCTCCAGACAGTGCAGGGGTTGGAGGGGGATGGGAGCCAGACCCAGGACAATCGAACGTGTCAAGTGGGCTGACTAAAGAAGATCAGACACATTGACCCCCGGGGGTTAGCATCAAGCACCTTCTTTTGGGGACCCCCCAGAGACACAAAGGACCAACGGACACAGCCACCCCGGGTTCCAAGCGCCACGCAGACACCGGGCACAGCCGCCAGGGCAACCCACCCGGCCTCTTGGAGGAGGAGCGCTGGCACGTTACCACACCTCTGGAGCCCCCCGCCCCGCTACGGCGTGCTCCGCCCCCAGCCCCCCCATTGCAGGGCGCTCCCCTCCTCCCACACCCCCATCCCCCCCGTTACAGGGTGCTCCCCTCCTCCCCCACCTGCCCCCATTACGGGGCGCTCCCCCCCATCTCCCTCCCAGCTATGGCATGATCCAGCTATGTGGGGCGATTGGGGGGGGGCAAAGCCTGGGGAGCATCGGGGCTGCAGGACCACTGGGCTGGGCCCAGCACAACACGCCTCCCCTGCCTTGTAACCCCTTGCCAGCCAGGGGCTGCGGGGAGCCACCTCCCTCCCAGCACGCCAGGGCGGGAGAGGCTGGGGCAGCAGTGGGGCAGCCATGGGGCAGCCAGCACGGAGCTGAGGAGGACAAAGCCTGGGGGAGGGGCAGCGCGTTCACACACAGACAGCCGTGACACACGCTTGTGCAATCACTCAGCACACGCCCACCCAGCGGTTGTGCATCACCTCTGGGGAGCAGAGTCACTGTCCCCTCTGCGCAGGGGGGCTCAGGACTCCCCTGGCCTCCACCCCCTTGGCCCCCCAGCTCTGCGTCAGCGCCCACACCCCAGCCCCGGGGAGGAGAGGCGGCTGCAGCACCACATCGTCCCTCCCACATGGGGCAGAGATGGGGCAGGGCCAGACACAGCCGGGGGCCACGCTCCATACCCATGGGCGGGGGCAGGGACTCAGCCCCTGACAGAGACACCGGGAGAGGGGGGAGCGGACACGGGCTCCGTCCCCTCCCCACGTCCCCCCAGAACGGCACCAGCACCCAGGCACTGGCCCAGCCAGGGACCTCCAGGCACCCCCCCCCACCCGCATGCCCAGCTGTGCCCCACACGCCCCCAGCAGCCAGAGGGGCAGGACCCCAGAGTCGGGGGCAGCAGCCTGCCCGTCAGCCTCCCAAAGGGGAAGGCTGGTCACAAGCATTTCCCCTCTAAGGGCAGGCCGGGGGGGGGGGGGTCCTTGCACAGAGCCGCCCCCAGCTCCCCTGAATCTGCCAAGCTGCAGACTGCCCAGCTCAGAACCAGAGACCCCAGGGGGGGGGGGGGGGGGAAGGCTCCTGGGGGGCGGGGCTGGCAGCAGGGGGTGGGCTGGGACTCCTGGGGGGGCAGACTGGGGGGGGTTCTGGGGGGGGCGGGACTAGCAGCAGGGGATGGGCTCCTGTGCGGTGGGCTGGGAGGGAGGAGGGGGCGGGGCAGGGAGCAGGGGGGGAGGAGGGGGGCTGGGAGCGCGGGGGGGGGACCGTGGGGGGCGGGGCAGGGAGAGGTGGGGGGGGATGACCGTGGGGGGCGGGGCTGGGAGCGGGGGGGTTGGACGGGCTGGGAGCCGGGGGAGTGTCCGTGGGGGGCGGAGCAGGGAGCGGGGGGGGGGGGGCACCGTGGGGGGCGGGGCTGGGAGCGGGGGGGGGGCACCGTGGGGGCGGGGCAGGGACCGTGGGGGCGGGGCGGGGCTCTGGGGCAGCCCGAGGAGTTTAAATAGCTGCCGAGATTCCATCCCTGTTGACAGGCGCCCGTCTGCCCCCCACCCCACAGCTCTGCCGCCCCCACCCCACAGCTCTGCCCCCCCCACCCCACAGCTCTGCCCCCAGACCCCACAGCTCTGCCCCCAGACCCCCATCCCTCTTCCCCTGCACGGACCCTGGCCCACCCTGGGCCCCCGGCACACGCCTCGGCCCGGCCAAGGCTCAGCAGAGTCTCACCCGGGGGGGGGGGGCACTGGGGCAGGGTCTCACGGCGTGGGGGGGCACTGGAGCAGGGTCTCACCGGGGGGGGGCCACTGGAGCAGGGTCTCACCGGGGGGGGGGGCCACTGGGGCAGGGTCTCACCGGGGGGGGCACTGGAGCAGGGTCTCACGGCGTGGGGGGGCACTGGAGCAGGGTCTCACCGGGGGGGGCCCACTGGAGCAGGGTCTCACGGGGTGGGGGGGCACTGGAGCAGGGTCTCACCGGGGGGGGCACTGGAGCAGGGTCTCACCGGGGGGGGCACTGGAGCAGGGTCTCACCGGGGGGGGCACTGGAGCAGGGTCTCACGGGGGGGGGCACTGGAGCAGGGTCTCTTCGGGGGGGGCACTGGAGCAGGGTCTCACCGGGGGGGGCACTGGAGCAGGGTCTCACGGGGTGGGGGGCACTGGAGCAGGGTCTCACATGGGGGGGCTCTGGAGCAGGGTCTCACCGGGGGGGGCACTGGAGCAGGGTCTCACACGGGGGGGGCACTGGAGCAGGGTCTCACACGGGGGGGGCTCTGGAGCAGGGTCTCACCGGGGGGGGCACTGGAGCAGGGTCTCACACGGGGGGGGCTCTGGAGCAGGGTCTCACCAGGGGGGGGCGCCCCAAAACAGGATTTCACAGCCGAACCCTGAACACCCCCAGGCCCAGCGGAGGGCCCCCCCCAGCACAGGGCCTGGCTGCAGGGGTGTCCCAGCAGTTCCCCCCCTTCTCCATAGGGCCCCGGGGGCACAGCACCCGCCAGCGTTACGCAGCGCGATCCCCGCCCCAGCCAGTGGATCCGCCTGGACCCCAAACCCCAGCAGACTTCACCCCCCCCCAGACACAGCCGCACGAGCCGTCCCCCCACTTACACCCCCGCCAGCCTTCCCCCCACTTACACCCCCGCCAGCCTTCCCCCCACTTACAGCCCCAGCCCCACACGTCAGGACACGGGGCCTGGTGGGCCCAGCGGGTGCCTGGTGCTAGCCCCCAAATTCAGTATGGGCCCCAGGTGCTGGGGTCCTGCCCACCCCCACCTAGCCCTGAACCCCTGGGACCTGCCAGCCCCACCTCAGTGCAGCCACACCCCACGGCCCTGCCCGGCGCGCCCCACACGCCCTGGGCCCCGAACCTCTGCCCTGGCAGCTGGTGCCCAGCAGGGCCGAGCCCCACGGCTGCTGAGGGACTCCTGCCGTGAGTCCTGGCATGCCCTATTATGGGAACGTGCACACGGGCGCTCGGAGCAGGACCCCAGCCCCCCAGCCCCGAGTGAGCACCGGGGGGCAACCTGAGGGGGAGCGCTGGGGGGCCAGCCCGGGGGGGGGGCAGGGCTGGTACCTTTGTATCTCTCCCGCACCTCCTCGTAGGCCTGGATAAAGTCCTTCTCCTCCGGGTTGGGGGGCAGGTTGTGCAGGCTGAAGGCGGCCATGGGTCAGCGCAGAGGAGAGCTCGGGGGTCTCTCCTGGGGCCGGGCGAGGCTGGCAGGCACTGGGGCCGGGGCTGGCAGGCATGGCCGGGAGAGCCCAGCCCAGCTGCTGGAATGACATTCCAGCCGGCCTGGCCCTACCCCTTAAAGGAACAGCCGCCCCCGGCTCCTGGGGCTGGGAGGAGATGCCCAGGTGGGGCGAAGCCAGGAGAAAGGGGGTGCTGAGCTCGGCACCCACCCCACAGCACTGCAGGGAGGGAGCAGGGCCTAGCCCCATACCGCTCAGAGCTCCCCGGACTCACCTCCGACCCACCTCCCCACTCCAGCCAGTCCTGCCCCCGAGCCCGGGAGGTCCCAGACAGTCTGCTGGGGAATCATTCCCCTGCCCCAGATGGGCCAGGACCCCCCACAGCCAGGATCCAGTCTGAGCGGCCACGGGGGGCAGCTAGCTCGGGGGGGGGCAGCCCCGGCTAACAGCCCCAGGTGCGAAGTGCAGCTGACGCAGCAGAAGGGAACGGGGGGCAGGCCGGTCACAGACACAAAGGACGCAGTCGGGTGTCCTGGCACCGGAGCACGGGCCCCTCGGGGCGGCGCAGGCTGGCGGGTCCCCCCCACACCGGCCCGGCTGCCGCGAGCTGGAGATGGAGGCGCCTGCAGAACAGCTCCCGGCGTGGACAAGGGGAGCCCCAGGGCGCCGGGGTCAGTAACCGCCCCGGGGCCAATCGCCCGGCTCTGGCGCTCCGTGGCTGTCGGCACATCGGGCTCACCGCGTCCCTTCATCTGTCTCCCCCCGATTTCCTCCTAGGGCGAGCGGCGACTCCACTGTGCTCACCGACCCCCCCAGCCTGCATCCCCCCAGGAGCCAGTGCCCTTCACCCGCAGCTCCCCCCACGCCCCACAGACCCCCCAGCTCCTCCCCCGGGGAGCTGGAAATGCCTTTGCTCCCCCTGCCCCGCCGCACCCCTGCCAGGCCGAATCCACCCGCCCAGCCCTTTCCCTGAGCCCCCAGCCATCGTCCACCCCGTACGCGAGGCTCCCGCAGGCCGGGCTGGGACCACGTCCCTTTACCAGGCCGCTTGTTCTCCCCAGCCTGGCCCGGGGGCCGCCTCTGAACTCAGGCCCTGCCCTACGTCCAACCGCTCCCTCCCCTGCGCTCCCCCCGTCCCCACGGCAGGGCCTGACACCCCCACTCCCCAGCACGGAGGCCACGGGGCGGGAAACGGCCTCTGCTCTGCCCACCTCAGTGCCACAGCCCATGGGCCCCCGGGGACTCAGCGCGCCAGCCACCGCGCACCAGGGCGACATGGGCCTCCAGTGCACAGACCGACCCCTGGCGAGTGGCCGCGTGTGCCCGGGACACAGCCCGCGAGGGCCCAGGGCTGGGCGCCGGGGCCGCAGGCTCTGCGGGGAGGCGCGTGCCTCTGACCGAGCCCCTGCACCCCAGGCCGGCGACAGGCGCGGGCCGGGATCGGCGGGTAACTCGGGCAGCCCCAGCACTGCACCTCGTCTGCAGCTGCTCCCACGCCAGGCAGCGGGAGGCCGTCGGGCCAGGTGCCCGTCCCTGGGTGCTGCCCTGTTCCAGGAACGCGGGTGAGTCACTGGGAGAACTGGGGCATCAGCCCTAAATATAGCTGCCCAAAGCGCCAGGTAACCCAATCTGTGCGAAGGGCTCAGGGGAGGGAGGGAGGGACAGAGCCCGGCGCCCGACAGAAATAGTGCGAGAGCGTTCGTTCACCGCCAGGGACATGCCGGCCACGGCACACGGGGAGGGGCACGGCCCATGGGAAGGGGGGGCATGGCACCTGGGGGGGGGCACGGCACACGGGGGGCACGGCCCACGGGGAGGGGGGGCACGGCACACCGGGGGGGGGCATGGCGGGCGCTCCTCAAGGGCAGGGGTCCCACTCCCCGCCTGGCTGGCTGCTCCTTCCCAGTGCCCCCCATGGCACCATCTTGCCGGACCGGGCCGGCTTGGCAGACAGGCCGGTGCTGGCGGGGACCTCGCTCTTGTCTGGGCCCTCAGGGAGCGGAGCAGGGCCCGTGTCCACACACAACCCTGGTGTAGCGGAAACGGGTCAGAGCAGCCCGGGGAAGAGGGCACCGGGGTCCAGGGAGGGACACGGGGCCAGTGGCAAGCGGGACATTGGCCTGCAGGGGGCGCTCCGGAGGCTGGGACGAGCTAATTCCCTGGACGACCAGCAGGAGGCACCGCAGGGTGAGTCGTCGCCCCATTACACCCGGGGAATCCCCCGCTGCAGCCTCCTTGCCCCGGGCCCTGCGCTGGCTCAGCCCCTCGCTGAGCTGCTACCATCCCCATCCTGCCCCACACGGCACATGCTGCCCCCCACCCCTGCCCCCAGGCACATCCCTCCCCTCACCTCCAACCCCCACCCCTCCCTGCCCCCAGCACAGACCTCCACCCTTCTGCTCACCCCACCACCAACCCCCCCACTCTGCCCCCCAGCACAGACCCCTCACCCCATGGCACACCCCTCCCCTCCCTCCACCACCAACCCCCACCACAGCCCCCAACCCGGCCCCCCCTTAGAGCCCCACCCATCAGCCCCGCCACCCATTGAAGTTTGAGCTTCATGCTTGGTACGGGAACTCCTCACAAAGTCGTCCCGGTTAACGATGTTTCGTTGCTGATCAATTAGGGAACATGCTCCTTTAAAGTTGCCCAAAGCTCCCTTCTAACGTTGTTTGGCAGCCGCCTGCTTTGGCCACTGCTTGAAGGAAGAGCAGCCCGGTGGAGCAAGCTGGTGGGGGCTTGAAACTAGGGTGGACCAGCAGCCCCCTGTCAGCTCCCCCTATCAGCTCCCCGCTCCCCTAAGTTCCCTGTTCAGCAGCTGCCCAGCAGCCTATCAATTGCCAGCAGTTCAGCTGTCCCTCCCCCCACTGCCATGTGCTGCTCCTGCCCTCTGCCTTGGAGCTGCTCCTCGAGATTGCTGCTTGCTAGGGGGGGAGAAGGGGGGCTAATGTCAGGGTGTCCCCCCTGCACCTCGCTTACCCCGTCTGTCACGGAGTGCCCGGGCGATGGTCTGGAACCGCTCCCTAGGAAGCCAGACCGGACTTCGGGTCAAGGGTCCCCTCTCCGTACACAGCCTGTTTCCGAAGCTAGGAGCTTCAGGGGTCCCCACTTCCACCTTCCTGCGTCTGACCTCGGAGCATTCAGCACCTTCTGCCCCTCCGTGCGCTTCCCCCAGCAAGCCTGCCTGGGTGGGGTCCTGAGGGAGCCCATGGATTCTGCACCCCAAATCCACAGTCAGACGTGACTCTCAGCCAGCCAGTAAAACAGAGGTTTATTCGATGACTTCTAATCACAGACCATACAGCGAGCGTGAGCCTTCAGCTGGATCCATTTTGGGGGCCAAAGAGCGAGATAGCTTCTCTGCCCTCCCTGCCTGACTCCAGCTACCTTCAGACTCCCAAAAACCTCTCTCCAGCCCCTCCCCCCCCCTGGCTCAGCCAGGTCAGGTGACCTCCCTCCCCCACTTGGGGTCAGATTACAGCTTCAGGTATGGACACCAGCAGAGAAGCTCTGCTTTGCATCAGCTACACATCCTTATCCCTTCACATAGACACTCAAGAAATGCATAGGGGAAACTGAGGCACACACACAGTATTCCTACTCCGTCACACCATCTTCCATAGAGCAGGGGGGGTCACACAACAGGGCTCAGGACAGAGGGAACTTCCTGGCAGCAGCTGGTCTCTGCAAGATGATCTAATTAAAAAGGCGGTGTACTTAAAGGGGAAATGTACAACACACACCCACACAGTGTGTGTCTCTGGCTGCCCTCCTTCCTTTCCTTCTGCCTTGTCGAGTGTGAGGCTACATTAACAACAACGTGTTAACCCTTGAGGGCTCAGCGGAGTGCTAGTTCATCATTTAGCAGTAAGGCATTTCCTGGGAAATATCCCACCCTCTGACTCCACCTCAACCAAGCTTCACAATCATCATCACTGTGTAGTGTTAAATTGTTTGTTTAAAGTGTGTGTGTGTGTGTGTGTGTGTGTGTGTGTATAGTCTTTTGTGTGGTGAAAACAATTTCCTTGGAACCTAAAGCCCCCCCCCCCCCCCATTCATTCTTATGGGGAATTGGATTCGCTTCACATCGTTTCACTTAAAGTCACATTTTTCAGGAGCAGAAGGACACCGTTAAGTGAGGAGTTCCTGTACGGGTTAGAGCCCTACCCCCACCCCCACCCCATCAGAGCCCCTCCCACCCCCTTACAGACCCGCCCCCACTCGACTCAGGGCTTCTGCTGTCACCAGCTGCTTTGGCTGGGCCAGACCCTGTCCCGGGCCTCACGCTTCTCCCCACCCCCCCACCCCTCGTGCGGACGGGGCAGGGCTGGAGACGGCCCCTCCCGGGCTGTAGCTGGGGGCTCTGCCCTCCCAGTGGGCTGGGGGGAGGGGCCTGCCCCCGGCAGGGGCGGGACTGTCCCATGAGTCTGGGTGCTGGGCTGACTTGTCCCCAGTGCCCGTCTTTGTCCTGCAGCCCCGGTGCCGCCCGGCCTGCCCCATAGCGCAGCTCCCAGCCGTGCCAGGCGCCAGCCAGACGCTCTGTGGGCCGCATGGGCATCAGGGTCATTTTTGATCATTCCCTGTTGGGTTCACTCACTCCGGGGCCCCTGGCATTGGCCACGCTCGGTAGACAGGAGACTGGGCTGGATGGACCGTTGGTCTGACCCAGTACGGCCGTTCTTGTGTAGGGTGCCGCCCCTTCGCCCAGTGTTTGGACATCCTGGGGGCTGCAGGGAGACCCCCCCCCCTTCACATGGACGGGAGCCGGAGCAGGGAAACCCCACTGGCCCATCTGGTCCGGTCCCTGGGCTCTGCCCATCCTGGTCTGAAATGAGCCCACACCGGGGGGAGGGGGGGGGACGACTCCCACTCCCCATCCCGCTGCCGGGGGCTTCTCCGGGGCCTTCCGCCCAAATGGCCCCTTTCACCATCCCCCACCTTACCCAGCCCTGCCCCACGGCTGCCCCCTCCCCACATCTCGGGGGAGTGCGGCCCCTGGGCGGGGGCAGGGCTGGAGCAGGCCCTGGCGCCGGGATCGGGGAGCTCTGGGCAGACCTTGGCTCCAGGCTCAGTTCCAGCTGAACGGGCAGCACGACGGTGCCATGAAACCGGAGCTGCTGCCCGTGCCCAACCCCCCACCGGCCTGGCACAGCGGGGCCTGGGGAGGCTGGGATGCCCCTGGGGTAGACCTGCCCCACGTCCCCCCCCCAGCCTGGCACAGTGGGATGTAGCTCACAGGGCCCGGGGCCGCTTCCAGCGCCCCACACAGCACTCCAGGGGAACGCGGGGCCCGTCCAGCACCCCACACAGTCCTGGGGAGAAGGGGGCGGGGCCATCTCCAGCACCCCAACCAGGGCCCCAGCTGGGTGCTCCCGAAGGCCCAGGGCTGGCTGGGCAGGGGGAGGGGGACAGTGGCTGACCCCCACGGGCCCCGGCCCAACACTCATGGGGGAAGTGCCCCAGGTCTCTGCGCTGGGGCCCCTTCGCTCAGTGTCGGGGAGCCCCCTAATGGCAGCTGCTGTCACTGCAGGGAGACCCTGGGCAAACCCCAGCCCAGGGGGTGAGGGGCTGGCACCCCACAGGCGTCCCCGGGAGCGGCTTTCCCGGGTGCCCCTTGGGGCAGGGGGTGCAGCAGGGGGGCACTTTGCACAGGAGCCAGGGCACTGGGCCCTCCACTGGTCCCTGCTGTGCCATTCACCCGGGGGCCCCTCCCCAGGGAAAGCCAGCCACTGGCTCCCCCCAGTTCTCCCCCCCGGCAGGGCAGAGGGAGCCCCCCCCCCCGTCCCGTATGTCCCTGGCTCCTTGGTTACAGGAGCTGCTGCCAGGCTGGGCCCACAGCCCCTGCCCCCCCCCACCGGGCAGAGCTCCCAGCAGGGGAAGGGGGTGCGATCCCTGTCAGAGCGGCACTCCCACGGGGCAGCGAGCCCCACCCTGCCATGGACACCCAGGCCCCACAGCCCCACCCACTCAATGCAGCTCCCCACCCCAGAGAGCCGCCCCCTCCTGGTGCAGCATCACCCCAGCACAGACCCTGCACCCCAAGGTGCTTCGCCATACCCCACAGCACCCCCAGTAAGCTGCTGCTCCCGAGCAGGTCCCAGGACTGTCTGCAGGGAGCGACTGCTCCTGGGAGCCCCATTCCAGGGGTGTCTGGGCAGTGGGGGCCCTGGAGAGGCCCTCTCCCCCCGTTCCAAAGGGATCTCACCAAGCGGGGCGACGGGGGGATGAAATTCAACATTGGCAACAAGCCCCGGGACTGCTCAGCTTCGAAGAGAGACTACTACCGGGGGTAAGGCAGAGGAGTGAGGGGGGAAAGGACTAGAGAAGAATTATTTAACCTTTCCCACAAGACAAATGCACAGAGGTCACCCGGTAAAGTCAACAGGCAGCAGGTTCAGTACAAAAGAAGAGGAAATATTTTTTCACCCAAGGCACAGCTAACCTGGGAAACTCACTGCCGTGGGACGCTGCAATGGCCAAGATGATCAGGGATAAAATCCCATGTTTGGGGCAAGACTCAACCTCCGACTGGCAGAAGCTGGGAGTGGAAAATGGGGTGGGTCACTCCAGAATTGCTCTGTTCTGACACACACACACACACCCTGAAGCTCTGATACAGACTCTGGAGACGGGGCTAGATGGTCTGTGCTCTGGCCTGCTCCGGCTGCTCGTATGTTCCCACTACCCGGCCCGCATAGCTATAGATTCTGTTCATGAAGCTTAAGGCCAGAAGGGCCCACGGTGACCATCCAGTCTGACCACCCCCACCCCCGCCCCGCCTCCCCAGTGTCACACGGAGCCGAGCCCCACCCCACGGTCACCCCGGAGCAGAGCGTGGAGACGAACCGCCCGGCTGGATTCAGATGATGTCAGACCTGGAGACCGACCGACCCCCCCCCCACACACACACACACACCCCCACCCCGGGTCGTTACCCGCTGTTCAAACCTAGGCCTCATTTCCTGCTCCGGCTCCCAGCCCTTGGATCGTGTCCAATCCCCCTGGGCTGGAGCAAGCAGCCCGTTGTTAATCTCTGCTCCCCACGCGGGTCCTTACCCCCTGGGGTCCGCTCCGTGGTAAGCTCAGGAGACCCAGCTCCTGGAGTCTCTCACTCCCAGGCAGGTTTCGAACGTGGAAACCACCCGCGTGGCTCTTCTCCGACCCCTCCCCAATTCATCTGTCCCCGTCCTGAACCGGGGGCCCCAGCGCTGGGCCAGGGTCCCAGCAGCGCTCGCCCCCCGGGCCACAGTGTGGACCAGTCCACACAGGAAGTCCACTTCCTAGACACCACAGTGCAAATTAATGACTGCTACATTAACACCACCCTATACCAAAAACCTACCGACAGCTATGCCTACCTTCATGCCACCAGCTTCCATCCCGGACACACCACACGATCCATTGTCTACAGCCAAGCACTGAGGTACAATCGGATTTGCTCCAACCCCTCAGACAGAGACCAACACCTACGAGATCTTCACCAAGCTTTCTCAAAACTACAATACCCACACAAGGAAATAAGGACACAGATCAACAGAGCCAGACGTGTACCCAGAAGCCTGCTGCTGCAAGACAAGCCCAAGAAAGAAAACAACAGAACACCACTGGCCATCACCTAAAGTCCTCAGTTAAAACCTCTGCAACGCATCATCAGTGACCTACAACCCATCCTGGACAATAATCCCTCACTTTCACAGGCCTTGGAAGGAAGGCCAGTCCTGGCACACAGACAACCTGCCAACCTTAAACAAATTCTCAACAGCAACAGCACACTGCACCACAATAACTCCAACTCAGGAACCAATCCATGCAACAAACCTCGATGCCAACTCTGCCCACATATCTACACCAACAACACCATCACAGGACCTAACCAGATCAACCACACCATTACTGGTTCATTCACCTGCACATCTACCAATGTCATATATGCCATTATATGCCACCAGTGTCCCTCTGCTATGTACATCGGCCAAACTGGACAGTCCCTACGAAAAAGGATAAATGGACACAAATCAGATATCAGGAATGGCAATATACAAAAACCTGTAGGAGAACACTTCAACCTGCCTGGACACACAATTACAGATTTAAAAGTCACCATACTGCAGCAAAAAAACTTCAAGTCCAGACTGCAAAGAGAAACTGCAGAGCTACAATTCATTTGCAAATTGAACACAAACAATCTAGGACTGAACAAAGACCTACAATGGCTTGCTAATTACAAAAATAGCTTCTCCTCTCTCCATGTTCACCCCCCACCCCCATTCAACTGCTAGAAGAATAACCCACCCTCCCTGATTGGAGATAACAAGCTGGTTCAGCCTAATTGGACTAACCTTGTTACCTCCTACCTGGTTCTTGCCTACTTTTCTATACCTGCCCCGGACACTTCCACTGCTTGCATCCGACGAAGTGGGTATTAGCCCACGAAAGCTTATGCTTCAATACTTTAGTTAGTCTTTAAGGTGCCACGGGACTTTGTTACCATACCCAGGTGACGTCACCTCCCTGCTCCTCCGAGCGCCCCCGCCTGTGACCCCAGGATCCCATTAGCCCCAGCGACGCACACGGGTCACGTTCAGCTGATTCTCCACCCCGGCCCCAAACCTTCTTCACAACCCAGAGCCCCCATCCAGCGACTCCTGCAGCAAACCAGACGCCGAGCCGGCTAGACCGACAGTCTCGGCGCGACGGAGAATCCTCCATCCCCCAGTCACAGCAACGTGGGGTGGAGGGACCTGGAGAGATCGTCCAGTCCAGCCCCCCATGCTGAGGCAGAGCCACGGACCCTGGACCAGCCCCGGCAGGCGTTTGTCCAACCTGCTCTTAAAACCACCAACGATGCAGGGACCCCCCGGAACACCTGCTCCAGAGCTTAACCCTGAGTGAGACAGTCGGGCCACGGAGAACGCCTGACCCAGCAGTAGGGACAGTACCTCACCCACCTGCTCCCCCCTATCCTGGGCCCTCCACTCACACGGACAGCTCAGGGTCGGCCTGTGACCCGCTAGAACCCCCAGATCCTGTTCAGCCCTGCTCCACTCAGCCCCTTCCTGCCCGGGGATTTCTCCTTCCCACGTGCAGTTCTTGTCCATTGATTTCAGACCAGTTCTCCTATTTGTCAAAGTCCTTTTGAATTCCAACCCTGCCCTCCAAAGAGCTTCCAACCCCTCCCAGCTCGGTGTCCAGACTTCCCTAGGCGAGCTGTTCCAGGGGCTAATCCCCCGACTGACAGGAAACCGCTCCTTCCGGCTCGTCCACTTCCCAACAGCAAATCTCCAGGGTTCTGCCTTTTACAGCCAGACCGAGGAGCCTGCCATGGGAAATCTCCTCCTCCCCGGGTCGCTTGGATCAGCTGAGCCTTCGTCTCTGTTCCACACCTCACCCCATCCTTCCCAATTGTTGATGTGCCAACACCAGAACCAGGCCCAGTGCTAGGGATGGGCTCACTAAAGCAACACCAGGGCCACCCCACCGCCGGGTGCTACCCCATGGTTCCCTGGTTATACATCCCAGGACGGCCCTGGTATCGCACAGGGAGCTCACGCCCCCCACGTCCTTTCCGGCAGCAGCCAGCCCCCCTCTGACACCTTGGGCCCCGGTCCCTGACCCCGCACGGTGACACGCCGGGACCCCACAGGGTGACGGTCCCCCATCCACAATGGCTGCTGGTGGTCTGCCAGCCAAGCCGCACTGTTCACACCGCGGCTGTCTCCCACCTCGTCCAGAGGGGGAGAATACGACCCTCTGCCCATCGCAAGCGCAATCCAACACCCCCCCCACCCCACCCCCGGCATCATGCCAGGCCCTACCTGCGATCCGGATCACGGCTCTCTCCGCCGGGTCCAGCACGGTGCCGCTGCCCGAGGACGACTTGGTTCGTTTGGTCCTCTGGTGCTTGGCCAGGTTCCACGGCAGAGTGTCCCCAGGGCTGGGGGAGCTGCTGCTACCACTTGAACTCTCCTCTGCCATCCTAGGCGTCTCCTTCCTGCCAGCAGACATCAGCTCCTGGAGAGGAGGAGAGCGTCAGAGCCCCGATCCCCACGCCGGCTCTGCCCTGGCACGCCCTGCTGCAGCCACACAACATTCCCAGCAAGCCCAGCACACCCGCCGACTCAGAGACACCCCACCACCCAGCCTGACTCGCATTCCGGAGTCTAGCCGCTGTGCACACCCGTCCGCCCGGTGTCTCCTGCACCCAAACACCCAACATACAGCCTGCCTATGTAATACACCAGCACAGCCGCAATGCACACCCGTCCACCCAGTCTCTCCTACACCCAAACACCCAACATACAGCCTGCCTATGTAATACACCATCACAGCCGCAATGCACACCCGTCCGCCCAGTGTCTCCTACACCCGAACACCCAACGTATAGCCTGCCCAGCTAATAAACCAGCACAGCCACTGTGCACACCCGTCCGCCCGGTGTCTCCTATACCCGAACACCCAATGTACAGCCTGCCCATCTTATACACCAGCAAGCTGCTGCGCACACCCATGCTCCCAGTGTCACCTACACCCAAACACCCAATGTACAGCCTTCCCATCTAAAACACCAACACAGCCGCTGTGCACACCCGTCTGCCCCGTGTCTCTCCTACACCCTAACATACAATGTACACCCTGCCCATCTAATACACAAGCACAGCGTCTCTCCTACACCCTAACATACAATGTACACCCTGCCCATCTAATACACAAGCACAGCGTGAGGAGCAGGGTGGCTTTGATCTGGGAATTTCACTGGAGATGGGAGGCTCCAAGGGAAGATCCCCGAGGCTGTAACCTGAGCCCAGGATGGGGGTTGAGAGAGGTTAGACCTACTGCCTGGGAACCTGGACAAAGGCTGGGGGAGTGGCCGGGGGGGGGGGGGGGAGGGAGGAAAGACGACAGTATTTTGGGGGTTAGAAGCTGGCTGGGGAAGAGGAGGGAGCCCTAAGTCTGGAGTCTAATCTCCCTGCCCCCCAGAAGGACCTGACGGAGGGGTCCTGTTTGTACTGACAAGCTCTGAGTTGGATTGTGTCCTGGCATCTCAAATAAACCTTCTGTTCTACGGGCTGACTGAGAGTCACGGTGAATCGCAGGAAGAGGGGTGCAGGGACCGGACTCCCCCACACTCCGTGACATACAGCTACTGTGCACACCCATCTGCCCAGTGTCTCCTACACCCGACACACAGCCTGCCCATCTAATACACCAGAACAGCTCGTGCGCACACCCTGGTCTCTCCTAGACCTGATCACCCAATACACAGTCTGTGAGGCGAGGCCAAACCCCAGATGGGATGCTCCCAGGACCTCCCAAAGCTGTGTCAGGAGAACATGCCTAAGGCGTGAGGACAAGCGCACCCAAGTTTGGAAATGCCAGACGTCGGACTGACCACGCAACCTTTACTCTGCCCCTTGGGGCTGTGCTAGGAGACGGCCCATCACTGCACGTCCTCACACTGCGGCTCCCACCCGCCCTGCCTCGCCCGGGACAGACCTGCTCTGAGAGGAGGGTTTAAAAAAACAAACGGAAGAAAAGAGAATTCTCTCCTTGGGCATCATCCTGACCTGGCCAGGAGTCACCCGCTGTAACTATCCGGCTTTTCTGTGCCATGCTGGAGGCCTGAACCAAAGCCGCCTTCTGCAGCCAGACTGAAGAAGCAGCCGCCGTTAGCTGGAGGCCTGGAGTCACATCCTCACCTTCCAGCTAAATGTATTGAAAAGATTCACCCCAGGCTGGGAGGGGGGACTCGCCCCGATAGCTCCCCACTGGCACCGGATAAAGAAACAGATCTCCAGCTGGGGAAAGGAAACTGAGGGACCCGTCCTGTCTGGCAAGACGCTGCCGATCACTAGAGAATGTGGAATCCTCACTGGGTGACCATTGTCATGACACTTTCCTGTTGTGTGACACTGATCTGTGTCGGGTTTGGAATTGTCGGTCTGCGGTGTAATTCGTGTTGCTAGGTGTCAGTCAGTGAGGGTGGTGGGGTAGGATTGGTTAGGTAATGTTGTTCTGACTGGTTAGTAAAATTCTACTAAGATCATTGGTTAAGGGGTATAACTAAGCAAGACTCAAATGTCATTATAAACACTGGTTTAGGATTAGCAGCCGTGTTAGTCTGTATCAAGGCACTGAATTTAGCCGTATGGAGTGGAAATCCATCAACTTCATGAAAAAACTCACACAGATACAGACAAGCATCTTCCTTTTGAAATGCAAACAGATGGACATCACACCTAAAGGACTGTAATGGGGTGACGGCCCCACTCCAGTGGAGAAGGTTTAAAACAGACCTGGGAAGGGCTGGGGCTGGGGGCAGGCAGCTCCCAGGCCGAGCAGGGGAAGCAGGCTCAGCTGAGTGGCCACCCCCCAAACAGACCAGGCCCTTATAAAAGGGCTGAGAGGCAGGGGCCTGGGGGAAGAGTCTCCTCTGACTGCAGAGGCAGACAGGCCTAGCTGCAGGGAGCTTGAGCAAGGTACCTAGAGTGGTGCAGGGCTGGGGCAAGGCAGGAGGAGCTGAGGAAGCTCTAGCCTAGAAACCCCCAGGCTGCAGGGCCCAGGGGAAGGCCCAACGAGGGGTACTAGGGCTGCAGGGGGGCAGCCCATGGCTCTAGAGGTAGAAGCAGCAGGCCAAACCCCCCTTGCCGGTGATGAGTGGCAATGATACTGTGGTCTGCCTCAGTGAACGGGGGCAAGTGGTGACTGGCAGTTGCCTAGACTGAGGCAAGGTGGGGATAGAGGGTGGAGGGTTCCCCAGGGAGGGGAGACCCTAAGACCTGTGGGGGTACTGCAGGGGTACAGCACCCTCGGTAAGAGGGCACCGGTCTGGGAGGGACATGGGGCTGGAGCAGCAAGCGGGACATCGGCCTGCAGGGGGCGCGCCACATGCTGATGAGCTAATTCCCAGACAGACCAGCAGGAGGCGCCGCAGGGGTGAGTTGCCACCCAGCTACAAGGACTAAAGGTAAAAAATCCTTTGCAATCTACATACACGAATTGATCGCATTTCCCTAGTTATCTCCTGCCAGACACAGAAATCCATTTCAAAAGGGGTTTTTTTCTCCTGCTGATTATGGCCCATCCACATTAAACAGACTCTTAGAATTGATATGCTAATGTACAACTTTTTCCCCCCTTTGTGTGTATAAATGCATCTATCTTCTGTTCCACTCTATGCATCCCACAAAGTGAGCTATAGCCCACGAAAGCTTATGCTGAAATAAACTGGTTAGTCTCTAAGGTGCTACAAAGTCTTCCTCGTCTTATTATAAAAACTGGGGTCCAAGAAGAAGATCAGCAGGATGGAGGAAAAAGGCTGGAAGGCCAAAGGAGATAAGGAACCCCGAGGAGAACTCCCCTTCTATCCCTTAGTTTATAAGGTGCTCCAAGACTCTGTGTCGCTTTTGTAGATCCAGACTAACGCAGCTACCCCTCTGGTACTAGTCCCCTCCCAGACCCAGCCTAAGAGAAGAGCTGCCAGGACTTTTCTGCACGACCGTGAGGTGCAGCAGCTCAGATCCAGAGCCTGACCTGGCCTGGCCTAGACAGGGGAAGCCGGCCGGCCTGTCCCAGGATTGGGGAGCAGGACACCGGGTGCTTAGCGGGTGTATTCTGCGTGTTTGGGAATTGTCAATAGGGGAGAATATTACTGTGGGAGGCTCGATCGGTGGCTAAAGACCCTGCCAACTGCAGGAAGACGTGTCCCGAGTCCTAGGAACGGGGTACGGGTGTGTGTGTCTGTGACGAAGTGAGAGTACTGTGTGTGTGCCTCAGTTTCCCCTATGCATTTCTTACGTGTTATGTGACCTCCCTCCCCCACCTGGGGTCAGGTTACAGCTTCCAGGGATGCACAGAGGGGAGGGCGTTGCCTCCTTGCTTCCAGCATTAGCCCCTATCCCTTCACATAGACACTTAAGAAATGCATAGGGGAAACTGAGGCACACACACAGTACTCTCACTTCGTCACAGTGTCCCTACAGTGTGTAAGGGGGAGAGAAATTTGTGCAGGTAACACCACGGGGTAGGGACCGTCGCAGCCCCCCGCACAGACCTAGCTCCTGGGGGGGGGGGGGGGGAGATGATGCAGCAGGGAGGGGGGCAGATTTGCCCTGGGGGTTTCCCTGGGACTGTCCGCATGGTGGATGGGAGGGAAGATCCCGGAGGCTGTAACCCGAGCCCAGGCGGGGGTTGGGACCAGGGGACACCTTCTTCCCCAGGACACTGGACACAGGCTGGGGGAGGAGCAGGGTGAGGTGGGGGAGGGGCTGGTGAGACCCTGCAGGGTTTGGAGTTAGGAGTTGGCTGGGGAAGAGGCGGGAGCCTCCCAGGTCGGGGGTCTAATCTCCCTGCCCCCCAGAAGGACCCGACGGAGGGGTCCTGTTTGTACCCACACGCTCTGGATTGGACCCTGTTCCTGTCGTCCTTAAAAAACCTTCTGTTCTCCCGGCTGGCCGAGAGTCCCGGTGAGCCGCAGGAAGAGGGGGGCAGGGCCCCGACTCCCCACACATGGTGCTAGTGGGACCGTCGCAGCCCCGCAGAGACCTAGCTCCTGGAGCCCCTGGCCAGAGGGACCAGCCCCTTGTCTGAGCCCTGCCCCAGCTCACTCCCCAGCCCTGCAGCCAGCCGGCCCTGCTGGAGCCCAGCGCTCCGCACCGGTGCAAATCCGGGGACTTCTGCTCTCAGAACCGGTGAGCTCAGGTCAGAGGCAGCCGCGCGCTCCAGGCCAGAGCCCGGCCGTGCCCCAAGGGTGCGCCAGGCAGGGAGGGGGGAGGAGACTCTTGCCCCAGCCCCAGCCCCTCTCCCAGCCCCACAGCAGCCAGCTCCTCGCACTCCACGTGTCCTGCATGAGGTCGGCTCTCGTGGGGGTGCTGACACGGAGCATGGGGGGACGGACAGACCAAGGAATCGTGTTCTCGGGGTCCTATCCCCGACTTCACCCCATGGGGCCGTGTGATGTGGGTGAGCCCTGCCCCCCTGCAGCCCAGAACCCCTGCCCCAGGCCCAGGGGACGGAGACCCCAGCTGCTAGCACGCCATGGGCTGGGCGGTGACATGGGACTGCTCACCACTCGCCCGGCAGAGACGATGGGCAGAGATCCCCCTCCACCAAACACGGGCCTGCCCCACGGCACAGCCAGCAACGGGGGCAGGAACAGACCCCCGGCACCTGGAAAAACGGGGGCACCTGCCACGACCACAGCCCCACTGCCCCCAAACACCCACTGAACCACCCACCCACTGCCCCCAAACACCCACTGAACCACCCACCCACTGCCCCCAAACACCCACTGCCCCCAAACACCCACTGCCCCCAAACACCCACACCTACAGCCCCACTGCCCCCAAACACCCACTGCCCCCAAACACCCACACCTACAGCCCCACTGCCCCCAAACACCCACTGAACCACCCACCCACACCTACAGCCCCACTGCCCCCAAACACCCACTGAACCACCCACCCACACCTACAGCCCCACTGCCCCCAAACACCCACTGAACCACCCACCCACACCTACAGCCCCACTGCCCCCAAACACCCACTGAACCACCCACCCACACCTACAGCCCCACTGCCCCCAAACACCCACTGAACCACCCACCCACTGCCCCAAACACCCACTGAACCACCCACCCACACCTACAGCCCCACTGCCCCCAAACACCCACTGAACCACCCACCCACACCTACAGCCCCACTGCCCCCAAACACCCACTGAACCACCCACCCACTGCCCCAAACACCCACTGAACCACCCACCCACACCTACAGCCCCACTGCCCCCAAACACCCACTGAACCACCCACCCACACCTACAGCCCCACTGCCCCCAAACACCCACTGAACCACCCACCCACACCTACAGCCCCACTGCCCCCAAACACCCACTGAACCACCCACCCACACCTACAGCCCCACTGCCCCCAAACACCCACTGAACCACCCACCCACTGCCCCCAAACACCCACTGAACCACCCACCCACACCTACAGCCCCACTGCCCCCAAACACCCACTGAACCACCCACCCACACCTACAGCCCCACTCCCCTCAAACACCCACTGAACCACCCACCCACTGCCCCCAAACACCCACTGAACCACCCACCCACACCTACAGCCCCACTGCCCTCAAACACCCACTGAACCACCCACCCACACCTACAGCCCCACTGCCCCCAAACACCCCCTGAACCACCCACCCACACCTACAGCCCCACTGCCCCCAAACACCCCCTGAACCACCCACCCACACCTACAGCCCCACTCCCCTCAAACACCCACTGAACCACCCACCCACACCTACAGCCCCACTGCCCCCAAACACCCCCTGAACCACCCACCCACACCTACAGCCCCACTGCCCCCAAACACCCCCTGAACCACCCACCCACACCTACAGCCCCACTGCCCCCAAACACCCACTGAACCACCCACCCACACCTACAGCCCCACTGCCCCCAAACACCCCCTGAACCACCCACCCACACCTACAGCCCCACTGCCCCCAAACACCCACTGCCCCCAAACACCCACACCTACAGCCCCACTGCCCCCAAACACCCACTGAACCACCCACCCACACCTACAGCCCCACTGCCCCCAAACACCCACTGAACCACCCACCCACTGCCCCCAAACACCCACTGAACCACCCACCCACACCTACAGCCCCACTGCCCCCAAACACCCACTGAACCACCCACCCACACCTACAGCCCCACTGCCCCCAAACACCCACTGAACCACCCACCCACACCTACAGCCCCACTGCCCCCAAACACCCACTGAACCACCCACCCACTGCCCCCAAACACCCACTGAACCACCCACCCACTGCCCCCAAACACCCACTGAACCACCCACCCACACCTACAGCCCCACTGCCCCCAAACACCCACTGAACCACCCACCCACACCTACAGCCCCACTCCCCTCAAACACCCACTGAACCACCCACCCACTGCCCCCAAACACCCACTGAACCACCCACCCACACCTACAGCCCCACTGCCCCCAAACACCCACTGAACCACCCACCCACACCTACAGCCCCACTCCCCTCAAACACCCACTGAACCACCCACCCACACCTACAGCCCCACTGCCCTCAAACACCCACTGAACCACCCACCCACACCTACAGCCCCACTGCCCCCAAACACCCACTGAACCACCCACCCACTGCCCCCAAACACCCACTGAACCACCCACCCACACCTACAGCCCCACTGCCCCCAAACACCCACTGAACCACCCACCCACACCTACAGCCCCACTCCCCTCAAACACCCACTGAACCACCCACCCACACCTACAGCCCCACTCCCCTCAAACACCCACTGAACCACCCACCCACACCTACAGCCCCACTGCCCCCAAACACCCACTGAACCACCCACCCACACCTACAGCCCCACTGCCCCCAAACACCCCCTGAACCACCCACCCACACCTACAGCCCCACTGCCCCCAAACACCCCCTGAACCACCCACCCACACCTACAGCCCCACTGCCCCCAAACACCCCCTGAACCACCCACCCACACCTACAGCCCCACTGCCCCCAAACACCCACTGAACCACCCACCCACACCTACAGCCCCACTGCCCCCAAACACCCACTGAACCACCCACCCACTGCCCCCAAACACCCACACCTACAGCCCCACTGCCCCCAAACACCCACACCTACAGCCCCACTGCCCCCAAACACCCACTGAACCACCCACCCACACCTACAGCCCCACTGCCCTCAAACACCCACTGCACCCACCCACACCTACAGCCCCACTGCCCCCAAACACCCACTGAACCACCCACCCACACCTACAGCCCCACTGCCCCCAAACACCCACTGAACCACCCACCCACTGCCCCCAAACACCCACTGAACCACCCACCCACTGCCCCCAAATACCCACTGAACCACCCACCCACACCTACAGCCCCACTGCCCCCAAACACCCACTGCCCCCAAACACCCACACCTACAGCCCCACTGCCCCCAAACACCCACTGCCCCCAAACACCCACACCTACAGCCCCACTCCCCTCAAACACCCACTGAACCACCCACTGCCCCCAAACACCCACTGAACCACCCACCCACCCACACCTACAGCCCCACTGCCCCCAAACACCCACTGAACCACCCACCCACCCACACCTACAGCCCCACTGCCCCCAAACACCCACTGAACCACCCACCCACACCTACAGCCCCACTGCCCCCAAACACCCACACCTACAGCCCCACTGCCCCCAAACACCCACTGAACCACCCACCCACACCTACAGCCCCACTGCCCCCAAACACCCACTGAACCACCCACCCACACCTACAGCCCCACTGCCCCCAAACACCCACTGAACCACCCACCCACCCACACCTACAGCCCCACTGCCCCCAAACACCCACTGAACCACCCACCCACACCTACAGCCCCACTGCCCCCCAAACACCCACTGCCCCCAAACACCCGCACCTACAGCCCCACTGCCCCCAAACACCCACTGAACCACCCACCCACACCTACAGCCCCACTGCCCCCAAACACCCACTGCCCCCAAACACCCACACCTACAGCCCCACTGCCCCCAAACACCCACTGAACCACCCACCCACACCTACAGCCCCACTGCCCCCAAACACCCACTGAACCACCCACCCACACCTACAGCCCCACTACCCTCAAACACCCACTGCACCCACCCACACCTACAGCCCCACTGCCCCCAAACACCCACTGCCCCCAAACACCCACACCTACAGCCCCACTGCCCCCAAACACCCACTGAACCACCCACCCACTGCCCCCAAACACCCACTGAACCACCCACCCACTGCCCCCAAACACCCACTGAACCACCCACCCACTGCCCCCAAACACCCACTGAACCACCCACCCACACCTACAGCCCCACTGCCCTCAAACACCCACTGCCCCCAAACACCCACTGAACCACCCACCCACACCTACAGCCCCACTGCCCCCAAACACCCACTGAACCACCCACCCACACCTACAGCCCCACTGCCCCCAAACACCCACTGAACCACCCACCCACACCTACAGCCCCACTGCCCCCAAACACCCACTGAACCACCCACCCACACCTACAGCCCCACTGCCCCCAAACACCCACTGAACCATCCACTGCCCCCAAACACCCACTGCATCCACCCACACCTACAGCCCCACTGCCCTCAAACACCCACTGAACCACCCACTGCCCCCAAACACCCACTGCATCCACCCACACCTACAGCCCCACTGCCCCCAAACACCCACTGAACCACCCACCCACACCTACAGCCCCACTGCCCTCAAACACCCACTGAACCACCCACCCACACCTACAGCCCCACTGCCCCCAAACACCCACTGAACCATCCACCCACACCTACAGCCCCACTGCCCTCAAACACCCACTGAACCACCCACTGCCCCCAAACACCCACTGCATCCACCCACACCTACAGCCCCACTGCCCCAAAACACCCACTGAACCACCCACCCACACCTACAGCCCCACTGCCCCCAAACACCCCCTGAACCACCCACCCACACCTACAGCCCCACTGCCCCCAAACACCCACTGAACCACCCACCCACACCTACAGCCCCACTGCCCCCAAACACCCACTGAACCACCCACCCACACCTACAGCCCCACTGCCCCCAAACACCCACTGAACCACCCACCCACACCTACAGCCCCACTGCCCCCAAACACCCACTGAACCACCCACCCACACCTACAGCCCCACTGCCCCCAAACACCCACTGAACCACCCACCCACACCTACAGCCCCACTGCCCCCAAACACCCACTGCCCCCAAACACCCACACCTACAGCCCCACTGCCCCCAAACACCCACTGCCCCCAAACACCCACACCTACAGCCCCACTGCCCCCAAACACCCACTGAACCACCCACCCACACCTACAGCCCCACTGCCCCCAAACACCCACTGAACCACCCACCCACACCTACAGCCCCACTGCCCCCAAACACCCACTGAACCACCCACCCACACCTACAGCCCCACTGCCCTCATACACCCACTGCACCCACCCACACATACAGCCCCACTGCCCCCAAATACCCACTGAACCACCCACCCACACCTACAGCCCCACTGCCCCCAAACACCCACTGAACCACCCACCCACACCTACAGCCCCACTGCCCTCAAACACCCACTGAACCACCCACCCACACCTACAGCCCCACTGCCCCCAAACACCCACTGAACCACCCACCCACACCTACAGCCCCACTGCCCCCAAACACCCACTGAACCACCCACCCACACCTACAGCCCCACTGCCCCCAAACACCCACTGAACCACCCACCCACACCTACAGCCCCACTGCCCTCAAACACCCACTGAACCACCCACCCACACCTACAGCCCCACTACCCCCAAACACCCACTGCACCCACCCACACCTACAGCCCCACTGCCCCCAAATACCCACTGAACCACCCACCCACACCTACAGCCCCACTGCCCCCAAACACCCACTGAACCACCCACCCACACCTACAGCCCCACTGCCCCCAAACACCCACTGAACCACCCACCCACACCTACAGCCCCACTGCCCCCAAACACCCACTGAACCACCCACCCACACCTACAGCCCCACTGCCCCCAAACACCCACTGAACCACCCACCCACACCTACAGCCCCACTGCCCTCAAACACCCACTGAACCACCCACCCACACCTACAGCCCCACTACCCTCAAACACCCACTGCACCCACCCACACCTACAGCCCCACTGCCCCCAAATACCCACTGAACCACCCACCCACACCTACAGCCCCACTGCCCCCAAACACCCACTGAACCACCCACCCACACCTACAGCCCCACTGCCCCCAAACACCCACTGCACCCACCCACACCTACAGCCCCACTGCCCCCAAACACCCACTGAACCACCCACCCACACCTACAGCCCCACTGCCCCCAAACACAGCCCCCAAACACCCACTGCACCCACCCACAGCCCCACTGCACCCCAATACATACACAGCCCCCACAGCATCCAAACACCCACACTCTCAGCCCCACTGCACTCCAACACCTGCCCGCACACATCTACCACCCCACATGGTCCCACTGCACCCCAACACCCACAAACCTACAGCCCCACAGCATCCAAACACCCCCCACCGCTACAGTCCCCCCCCACACACAGCCCCACTGCACCCCAACACCCACAGCCCCCCGCACACACCCGCAGCCCCCGCACTCCCCGCCGCGGCGCTCGCAGCTCACAGACATTCCCGGCACTAGCCCCGCCGACGGGCCCGGACATCCCCACGCGCCTCCCCGCGGCAGGGCCCTGTCCCCGGCGCGGGGTCCCCCGAGGCTGCGGCCCCCCCGCTCAAGGCAGCAGGGCCCGTGGGCAGACGCTGCCCGGTATGGAGGAGGCAGGTGCAGGCCCCGGTCTGCGATGCCGGCCCTGTGCCCAGCGGTCAGAGCCCAGGCCACGGACCCCGCCGTGGGGGGAGCCCCTGAGCCACGGCCCCTCACTCGTGTCGCCTTAGCCTAGCACCCACCAGGCCCCACTGCCCCCAGCACCGCTACACACAGCGCAGGATGGGGCCCCGGGCTTCACCCCACAGGTCTCCCAGCCAAGCCCCCCCCCAGCCCCTGGCATCCCCCACCGGGAGCCTGGGCCCCTGCCAAGCCCCCAGACCTCCTGGCACCCGGCCCCTCGCCCCTGCCCAGCCCCTCACCCCCCCGACTCCACACACGGGCCCCGGGACTCCCACCTCCCTGCCCAGCCCCGGGCAGATCCCACGGAGCTCCTGGCCCCCTGCCCCTGGCACCCCCCTCCGGGCCCCACAGGGAGCCCCCAGGCTCCCGCATCCCCACCGGTCCCGGCGCCAGGAGGCGGCTCGGCGGGGACCCGGCAGCGCCCCCCGCCCCGACCCTGGCGAGCCGGGGGGGGGGGGGACGGGGGGGTTGCCGGCTCCATCCCAGCTGGAGGAGCGGACCCGCCCCTCCCCGTTGCCTTGGACACGGGCTCGGGGGCCAATCAGAGACGGGCAGGGGAGCCCGGGCGCCCCCCCCGTCCGGCGCCCCAGCCCAGGGACCCCGGGGATGGGCTCAGGGGTCCGCCCCCCCGGTCAGCCTGGAGCCGAGCCCGTCACCGCCGCGTCGGGGCGCCCCGCGCCGCGCCCACTCACCGCGTCCGGCCCCGCCGCGCCGCGCCCGGGCAGAGCATGGGGCTGGGACGGGCGAGCCGCAGCCCTGCGGGTGTGTGTGTGTGCACGGTGTGCGCGCAGCGTGTGTGCGCGCGTGTGCACGGTGCACGCGCAGTGCCTGGCTCCCAGTGTGCGCGCAGCGTGTGTCCCCGTCGGTGTGTGTGTGTGTCCGCGCAGGGGGAGTGTCAGGCGGGGAGGCGTGTCAGCCAGGGGGTGGGGTGGGTGTCAGTCATTGGTGGCGGTCAGTGGGGGGTGTCAGGCAGGGGGTGTCACTGTGGGGGTATATGCCAGGAAGTGTGTGTCAGGCAGGGGGTGTATGTCGGTCAGTGGGGGGTGTCGGGCGGGGGTGTCAGGCACTAGGGGAGTGTTGATAAGTGGCTGTCAGGCAGGGGGTGTATGTCAGTCAGTGAAGGGATGTCAGTCAGCAGGTGTCAGGCATGGGGGTATATGTCAGTCGGGGGTGTCAGGCGTGGAGTGTATGTCAGTCAGTGGGGGAGTGTCAGTCAGTGGGTGTCAGGCAGGTGGGGAATATGTCAGTCGGGGGGGTGTCAAGCGTGAGGTGTATGTCAGTCAGTGGGGGAGTGTCAGTCAGTGGGTGTCAGGCAGGTGGGGAATATGTCAGTCGGGGGGGGTGTCAAGCGTGAGGTGTATGTCAGTCAGTGGGGGAGTGTCAGTCAGTGGGTGTCAGGCAGGTGGGGAATATGTCAGTCGGGGGGTGTCAAGCGTGAGGTGTATGTCAGTCAGTGGGGGAGTGTCAGTCAGTGGGTGTCAGGCAGGTGGGGAATATGTCAGTCGGGGGTGTGTCAAGCGTGAGGTGTATGTCAGTCAGTGGGGGAGTGTCAGTCAGTGGGTGTCAGGCAGGTGGGGAATATGTCAGTCGGGGGGGTGTCAAGCGTGAGGTGTATGTCAGTCAGTGGGGGAGTGTTAGTCAGTAGGTGTCAGGCAGGTGGGGAATATGTCAGTTGGGGGGGTGTCAAGCGTGAGGTGTATGTCAGTCAGTGGGGGAGTGTCAGTCAGTGGGTGTCAGGCAGGTGGGGAATATGTCAATCGGGGGGGTGTCAGGCATGGGGTGTATGTCAGTCAGTGGGGGAGTGTCAGTCAGCGGGTGTCAGGCAGTAGGCAGGGATATGTCAGGATTTCCCGCACACCCTCCCAGCGCCAGCCCTCCATGAATTATTGACAGGCCATGGCTCCCCGCCCCGCCCAGAGCAGCGCTGGCCCCCAGCCAGCGGAAGGCTCCCCGCCCCGCCCAGAGCAGCGCTGGCCCCCAGCCAGCGGAAGAGCAGGGCCCTGTCGGCCGCGTGCACGCATTAACCCTCCCTGTGCCGTGCCCGGAGAGAGGAGAGATCCCTCTGGGAACCCCCAGAGTTACCCTTCCCCAGGCCCAGAGACCCCCCGGTGCCCCCCGAGGTTAACCCTGCGCAGGCCAGCGAGCTGGGAGAAGGCTGCCCCGGCAGGCAATGACCCCACTAGGGCCGCAGGAGGGTGACGGCCCTGACCACCCCACACCGTCCCGATGGGAGAGGGGGGCTGTGCCAAGCCCCCCGGGAACGGCCTCCCAGCTAGGAGGAACCCCAGCATGGAGGGGAGGGCACCCGCAGGGCCCAGGGCTGCTCCCTACAGTCATTGCAGGCGGCAGCTGTGAGTGCAGCCCCCAAAACCACCCCAGTCTCTTTGGCTACAATCTGCCAACAGACCATCCGTACAGCCCGTCACCGGAGCACCAGGGCTGCCCCTCCCCCGCCACTCTCAGCCACGCCTGCTGCCCCACGGTGGTCGCTCGGGCACTGGGTCCTCCCCACCTGAAGCACTAGCCCAGTCGTCCTCCGCCGCGTCTGCCGTGGGAGTCTCAGGCCTGCGCCCCCGTGGCCCGGCTCTGGGGTCCGGAGCCCCCCACCGGTCAGGACGCTCAGCGGGGCTCGGGAGCCAGCTCGCGGGGGAGGCGGCCGGCACGCGGCACGTGGCCCGGGGAGCCCAGTTCCGGATGCCGGGGCCAGAGCGGGTGTTGTCACTTCACCAGGGATGTTGACAAACCGGGCGGGGTGGAGAGAAGAGCCAGGTGGGGCGATGGGAGGGCAAAGGAGCCACCTGCGGAGGAGACCAGCCCGGTCCCCAGCCCCGACCCGCAGAGGAGCCTCCTGCCCCTGGACACGGGCCGGGGCCACTGGCACGGGAGCTGAGCAGGGGGGGCCTGTCCTGGGGCGCTGGGGGGCCAGCCGGGGCGATTGAACACCCCATCTGAGCTGACCCCTCCCCTTCCTCCCTCCCCTCACTCCCCCCCCGATCCGGGCAGCGGCCCACCGCCCGGTCCCCCTGAGCCAGGTTACCGCTGTGTCCCTGGGAGTCCCCTTGGCACTACCCCGCCTGCACCCCCCAATACAACCCCACCCATATCCGCCCTGCACGACCCCCGCCTGCTCCCCAATATGACCCCGCCCATATCCGCCCTGCACGACCCCCGCCCCCTCCAATATGACCCCGCCCATATCCGCCCTGCACGACCCCCGCCCCCTCCAATATGACCCCGCCCATATCCGCCCTGCACGACCCCCGCCCCCTCCAATATGACCCCGCCCATATCCCCCCTGCATGACCCCCACCCACTCCCCAATACGACCCCGCCCATATCCGCCCTGCACGACCCCCGCCCCCTCCAATATGACCCCGCCCATATCCCCCCAGCTCGACCCCCACCCACTCCAATACGACCCCGCCCATATCCCCCCTTCATGACCCCACCTGCTCCCCAATATGACCCCGCCCATATCCCCCCTGCACGACCCCCGCCTGCTCCCCAATATGACCCCGCCCATATCCCCCCTGCATGACCCCCACCCACTCCCCAATACGACCCCGCCCATATTCCCCCTGCATGACCCCCACCCCCTCCAATACGACCCCGCCCATATCCGCCCTGCACGACCCCCGCCCCCTCCAATACGACCCCGCCCATATCCGCCCTGCACGACCCCCGCCCCCTCCAATACGACCCCGCCCATATCCGCCCTGCACGACCCCCGCCCCCTCCAATATGACCCCGCCCATATCCCCCCTGCATGACCCCCACCCACTCCCCAATACGACCCCGCCCATATCCGCCCTGCACGACCCCCGCCCCCTCCAATACGACCCCGCCCATATCCGCCCTGCACGACCCCCGCCCCCTCCAATACGACCCCGCCCATATCCCCCCTGCACGACCCCCGCCCCCTCCAATATGACCCCGCCCATATCCCCCCTGCATGACCCCCACCCACTCCCCAATACGACCCCGCCCATATCCGCCCTGCACGACCCCCGCCCCCTCCAATACGACCCCGCCCATATCCGCCCTGCACGACCCCCGCCCCCTCCAATACGACCCCGCCCATATCCCCCCTGCACGACCCCCGCCCCCTCCAATATGACCCCGCCCATATCCCCCCTGCACGACCCCCACCCCCTCCAATACGACCCCGCCCATATCCGCCCTGCACGACCCCCGCCCCCTCCAATACGACCCCGCCCATATCCGCCCTGCACGACCCCCGCCCCCTCCAATACGACCCCGCCCATATCCCCCCTGCACGACCCCCGCCCCCTCCAATATGACCCCGCCCATATCCCCCCTGCACGACCCCCGCCCCCTCCAATACGACCCCGCCCATATCCCCCCTGCACGACCCCCGCCCCCTCCAATATGACCCTGCCCATATCCCCCCTGCATGACCCCCACCCCCTCCAATATGACCCCGCCCATATCCCCCCTGCACGACCCCCACCCACTCCCCAATACGACCCCGCCCATATCCCCCCTGCACGACCCCCGCCCCCTCCCCAATACGACCCCGCCCATATCCCCCCTGCACGACCCTCACCCACTCCCCAATACGACCCCGCCCATATCCCCCCTGCACGACCCCCACCTGCTCCCCAATATGACCCCGCCCATATCCCCCCTGCATGACCCCCACCCACTCCCCAATACGACCCCGCCCATATCCGCCCTGCACGACCCCCACCTGCTCCCCAATATGACCCCGCCCATATCCCCCCTGCATGACCCCCACCCACTCCCCAATACGACCCCGCCCATATCCGCCCTGCACGACCCCCACCTGCTCCCCAATATGACCCCGCCCATATCCCCCCTGCACGACCCCCGCCCCCTCCAATATGACCCCGCCCATATCCCCCCTGCATGACCCCCACCCACTCCCCAATACGACCCCGCCCATATCCCCCCTTCATGACCCCACCTGCTCCCCAATACGACCCCGCCCATATCCCCCCTGCACGACCCCCACCTGCTCCCCAATATGACCCCGCCCATATCCCCCCTGCACGACCCCCGCCCCCTCCAATACGACCCCGCCCATATCCCCCCTGCACGACCCCCACCCCCTCCAATACGACCCCGCCCATATCCCCCCTTCATGACCCCACCTGCTCCCCAATACGACACCCCTTCCCCCGACCCCAGGCCCAACTCCACTACAAACACGGCAGCACACACACACACACATCTCCACGGCAACACTCCTACACTGCCTCACAACCACTCTCCACTGTGACACACAGCAACACCCCCACACATCTCCACGGCAACACCCCTACACTGCCTCACAATCACCCTCCACTGCGACACACAGCAACACCCGAACACATCTCCACGGCAACACCCCTACAGTGCCTCACAACCACTCTCCACTGTGACACACAGCAACACCCCCACACATCTCCACGGCAACACCCCTACACTGCCTCACAATCACCCTCCACTGCGACACACAGCAACACCCGAACACATCTCCACGGCAACACCCCTACACTGCCTCACAGCCACCCTCCACTGTGACACACAGCACTCCCGGCTGTGGGAAAGTGGGGATTTCTCATGGCACTTTGGATGAGGATTATGTGCCTCAATTTCCCCATATGCTACGTAGTTAACCAGGTGGTGAGCAAAGGCTGTTTACTAGTGGCAGAGATCCCGATGTGATTGTCACCTAGCTGCCTGGGCCCCATGCCCATGGAGAACCCAGAAGACAATGACAGCTGGTTGTCTAGCAACAAATGACAACGGTCTGCCAATCCCAGAGCAGATGGGGAACAAAGAGCTGAGGTGGATGGTCAGGTGACCCCAGGGCTGAGGAGAGGCGGTTGGTTAGTTGAGGGGGGTCCGCTGGAAGCAGGGACCAGCCTGCAAGACAACTCAGGGCTCTAGTCCAATGCCCCCTGCTGACCCCCCCCCCGGCCGCGAGGGGGGAGAGCGCCCCCTGCTGACCCCCCCGGCCACGAGGGGGGAGAGCGCCCCCTGCTGACCCCCCCGGCCACGAGGGGGGAGAGCGCCCCCTGCTGACCCCCCCGGCCACGAGGGGGGAGAGCACCCCCTGACCCCTCTCCAGTCGCAAGGGGGGAGAGCACTCCCTGCCCCTCAGCAGCCGTAGCTCAGTGATTATCAGCAGCCGGGTGGCCGTGGGATGCAGCAGAACTGGGATGGCAGGCACCAGCCCCGTGGTCAGCGAGGAGCCGGCCGGAGCCCCACAGGGGGGCTAACCCCGCTGGCGCGTCCCTGAGCCTGGGGCATGGGGGCGCTCAGACCCTCCATGCATTGGACCCTCCATTGCAGCCCGGGAGGCCGGGGCAGGGACCCGGGAAAGGCGTGCCAGTGCTCGAGGGGTGTGGGACCCTGTCCTGGCTGCCAGGGTGCCCCCTCCAGCCCCCTCATGGGGGTCCCAGCCCCACGCTCCACAGCATCCCGTTGGGCTCCTACCTGTCTGTGGGCTGGCACGCGGGGGCTGGGCCTCCTGGCCTCCTTGGGCAGCGGCCCCCGTGCTCCCTGGGGCTTCTCCCGCCGGCTGGGCGCCGGGTTCTGCTTCGCACCCTTCTTCCTTCTCCGCTGCAGCCGACCGAGGGGAACAAGGCAAAGGGGCTCGTCAGTCCCAGGCGGGAGAGTCCCGGCCCCCGCCCCGCGCTGCTCCCCGGCTCACGGCACCAGCCTGTTCTCTGCAGCACCCCCTGCTGGGAGAGGCTGGACTGGGGTACCCAGGAGCTCCCCACAGCCAGTGCCCTGCCCCGCTCCCCACAGCCCCCTGCTGGGAGAGGCTGGACTGGGGTACCCAGGAGCTCCCCACAGCCAGTGCCCTGCCCCGCTCCCCACAGCTGGGAGGGGCTGGATACCCGGGAGACCCCCCCAGGTCTGCGCGCCCTGCAGGGAGTGGGGGGCGAGTACTGGGGCTGCGGGAGGCTGTGCCCAGCCGCTCGGTCTCTCCAGCGCGGGGCTCGGTGCGGCCAGGCGCTGGCGCTGGGATGAGGCGGGTTCTGAAGTGACTCCCCTCATTAACCGCCCAGACAATGGGCGCCTTTCACCACCCGGGGACCGATGAACAGGCCCCTCGAGAGCCGGGACAAAGGTCCCCGCGCACGCAGCCCTGCCCTGGGGTGGCGCAGGCCGGCTGGGGGCAGGGCCCCGGCTCGGGGGGTGTCTGCCCCAGGCCTGAGCCGGGGGGGGGGGGGCTCCCCAGAGCTGCTGTCCGGGGGGGGTGGGTGGACGACACAGCAGCTGAGCGGGGCTGGGGACAGGGAGCGAGGAGAGACCGAGCGAGTGCGGCAGTGACCGGGCGGCCAGGCGGGGGTGGGGGAGATGAAGCCGGCACCCCCGGGACACAGGGGGGGGGGTGACATTCTGGTGAGAGGTGGGAGAATGGCTCCCCAGGACGGGGGGAGAATAGCTCCCCAGGACGGGGGGAGGGGGGAGAATGGCTCCCCAGTACAGGGGTAGGGTGACCCTGGGGGGGAAACGGGCAAGCGGGGGCTTCTTTGCACCCCTAATTGGTGAGGGGACAAGGCCGAATGCGGCTGGCCGGGGTCAGGGGCCAAGGACGGACTCACCTCCGAGCCGGCCTGAGCTCTCCCGCCGCCCGGCTGCTTGCCTGGAAAAGAGGAAACCCGGTATCAGGGGATGGACCCCAATGGGACAGGGTCTGAGATGGGACCGCGCTGTCCTCCTGGGCCTCTCCCCGCACACCGCCCTGCCCCACACATCACACTGCCCCACACATCACACTGCCTCACCCCACGCCCCGCACTGCCCCACACATCACACTGCCCCACACCACACCCCGCACTGCCCCACACATCACACTGCCCCACACCACACATCACACTGCCCCACACTACACCCCGCACTCCCCACACATCACACTGCCCCACACCACACATCACAGTGCCTCACCCCATGCCCCGCACTGCCCCACACATCACACTGCCCCACCCCACACCCCGCACTGCCCCACACCACACATCACACTGCCCCACACTACACCCCGCACTCCCCACACATCACACTGCCCCACACATCACACTGCCTCACCCCACGCCCTGCACTGCCCCACACAGCACACTGCCTCACCCCACACTGCCCCACACATCACACTGCCCCACACATCACACTGCCTCACCCCACGCCCCGCACTGCCCCACACATCACACTGCCCCACACCACACCCCACAGAACACATCGCACTGCCCCACACCACGCCCTGCACTGCCCCACACATCACACTGCCCCACACCACACCCCACAGAACACATCACACTGCCCCACACATCACACTGCCTCACCCCACGCCCCGCACTGCCCCACACATCACAGTGCCTCACCCCATGCCCCGCACTGCCCCACACATCACACTGCCCCACACCACACCCCACACTACACCCCGCACTGCCCCACACACCACGCCGCTCCCCATCCGACTCCCCGAGAGCCGACACTCCCCGTCCTCGCGCTGCCGGTCCACCCTTGGCAGGCAGGGTCTCCAGCGCCGGATCCAGACCCTCCCTCTCCGCCCTGCCGGGCACTGCAGGCCTCTGCTCGGGCTTTGTTCGCAGCACCCCCCACGGCGAGCGCCGGCCCGGCTGTGTCGGTGCCAGTGCATGCCATGCGAGTACGCATGCCAGCATGGGCCCCTGCGAGCGCCAGCGCATTGTGTGTGTGTGCCAGAGCGTGCCCACCTGACTTCAGTGTGCCAGCCGGTGCCCACACGAGTGTTTGCGCCCACCCTCGCGTGTTTGCACGTGCCAGCCGGTGCCCACACGAGTGCTTGTCACCCTGTGGGCACAGGCACGGAGCAGCGCACGCCGTGGCATTTCTTCCCCCTGCCCCACGGAGCCGGGTCTGCTCTCAGGGACCCGGGGGAATCCGGACTCACCCCCCCTCAGCGCCTCTGGACTCACACGGCACCCCGGGCGCAGAGCGCGGCCCCATCTCCCGCACTGGGTCTGGCTGCCCGGGGCTGCCCCGTTACTCTGGGCGGTGGAGCGGCAGAGCCGCAGGGCGCGCTGGGAGCTGCTGGAAGGAAGCCGGGGCCCCTGTTCACACAGATAAACGGCCACAGACACTAACGCCTAGGAGCAAACACGCTGGCAGAGTGAGCCGCCCCCCGCCCCCACCAGGCCTGGCTGCTCGCACCCTCCAGAGCCGCCCCCCAGCGCACCCAGCCCGGGAGGAGCCCCGCCTCGCAGGCCTGGGCTGTGGGTAGGCAGGGGAGCAGCGTCTGCGTGCTGCCCCAGCCCAGAGCAAATGGGGAACAGGCCTGCGCCCAGCTCCATACCCACCCGTCCCGCAGCAAGCGTGTCCCGGAAGGAGGGCGGCTTGGAACTGCTGCTTCCCAGCTGGGCAGACAGGCAGCGCTGGGTAAGTCAGCCACAGCCCTGCGCCTCCTCCCCACGCCCCGCCCGCTGCCCGGCAGCTCTGGCCTCAGCAGTGCCCGGGTGGCGGGACGTGGGCTGGGCACAGCGCAGCAGGCGCTCTGCAGTGGGGGGCTGCCAGTTCCCAGGTGTGAGCTCTGCTGCGCAGGCACCTGCGCTGTGAAAAGGCTGGCGCGGTGCAGGGCCGGGGCAGCCTGCATGGCGCAAGCACTGTGGGGGGGTGGGGAGGGCTCTCCTCGGAGCTGGCGCGGTGCCCAGGCACGGTGCCAGAGCTGGCTACCTTGGGAGCTGCCATTCTGGCTGGTAGGGCTCAGAACAAAGCACCTGCCCCGGGGGAGGGGGTGCCAAGGGGGTTGCCTCTGCCCCAGAGCCCACTGCTGGGCGGGCACTAAGGCAGGGGTGAGACGCGGGGGGATGGGATGGAGCCAACCTCTCCCTCTTACTTGGCACCGAGAAAGCCCAGGCCCGGCCCCCGGCTCTGCTTGCAGCGGGAGATGGTGGGGCCGGGCGCTGGGGCCCAGCTAGGAAAGCCAAGAGAACCCAGAACCGCTCCTCGCCCAGCCCCGCACCAGGGGAAACCCTTGCACCAGACAGCCTTCCTGCCACTCCCCGGCAGTATTGCATGCAAATCGGTGAACTGCCGGCTCCAGCCGGCTCCAATCCCCGCACGCTGGGGTGGAACCGGGGCAGAAAACCGTCCCGTCTGGAGTCGGAAATGACCAGTGCGGGCGAATCCAGCCGGGCCTTGGGACGCTGCTCCGTGGTTAGCCCCCCGCCCGGTTAGCCGTGCGCCCCCGTCCTGTCGCACTGGGCTAGCGTCCGCTTCTAGCCATTGGGTCCCGTTACACCGTCCTCCGCTAGCCTGGGGAGCCCGTCGTTAATCTCTGCTCCCCACGACGCCCCGGGACCTGCTCCTCGGTAAGCTAAAGAGACCGAGCCCCGAGTCTGTCACTGCCCGGCAGGTTTCGAACCCCCTCACCCCCCGCGTGGCTCTTCTCCGCCCCCCCCAAAGTACCAACGTCCAGAACTGGAGCCAGGCTCCCAGCCGCGCTCGCCAGGGCCACAGACAACCTCACTGCTCCTCCTCCAGAGCCCTGTGGGCCGCAGCCTCGCACTGGGAGCTCATGTTCCACGGACTATCCACCCCCCCCCCCCAAAGCTCTGTCGGGGTCGCTGCTCCCCAGGGTCGGGCCCCCAGCCCGGAGACATGGTGTGACGAGTGGGAACGGTTCCTCTGGACACTGTGTGGGGATGGGAGACGCCCCTTTCTGGAGGAGACCTGGGGCTGTAACCTGAGCCCAGGAGGGGGCTGGGGGAGGTGACACCTTCTGCCCAAGAGACAAAGGAAGAGGAGGGGCTGGAGAGGGAGTTTTCAGTCTGCAGCTGGCTGGGGAAAGGGGAGAGAGGCCCAGACACGGCCCCCAAAATGGATCTGGCTGACGGGTCCGGTTCTCTGTACCTACAGGCTCGGTTTTAGATCATGTACCTGTCGTCTGATAGACCTCTGCTTTACTGCCTGGCTGAGAGTCACGTCTGACTGCAGAGTTGGGGTGCAGACCCACGGGCTCCCCCAGGACCCCACCTGGGCGGGCTCGCTGGGGGAAGTGCACGGAGGGGCAGAAGGTGCTGAATGCTCCGAGGTCAGACCCAGGAAAGTGGGAGCTGTAACCTGTGAGGCTCCCAGTCTTGGAGACGGGCTGCTCACAGAGAGGAAGCTTCGCCCCGGAGTCCTGACTGGCTTCATAGGGAGCAGCGCCAGAGCATCGCCCCCAGGACTCCATGACAGGGTGACCTGCAGGCTCTGGTCCTAGATGGACCTTTCCACTTAGCCCTGTCCACACACCTCTTGTTTGCTTGCGCTCAGCTTACCAAGCGACCCAGCGCGAGATCAGTGACACGTTCCCCCAACCGTTGTGTTAGCAGCAAACTTTACCCCTGCGGATTTTATGGTTTCTTCAAGGTCATTGATAAGCTGTTAAATAGTGTAGGGCTGAGAGCCGATCCCCCATAGTCACAGGTGGTGCCGAGCAGGGATCACCTGCCCCCCATAGTCACAGGCGGTGCTGCCCTTCCCCTGGGTCTCAGTGTCCCACCCACTCCACCCCCCCCCCCCCCCAGCCCTCGTCACACTCGCTTCTTACATTTATCTGAAGCCCGCTGGGGTCTGTGTGCGTCTGGGGTGCCCAGCGTGGCTAGGCCCGATCCTGATGGGGTGCTGGGCACCGCCACTCACAAACATTAACAAGTGGCTGCCAGGGGTGACAGGGTTGGGCTGGGGGTGAGGAGGGCCGGGCTGGAGTCGGGGTGACAGGGGTTGGACCAGGCTGGGGTCGGTGATGGCTGGGGGGGTGACAGGGCCGGGCTGGGGGTGACAGGGTCAGGCTGGGGGTGACACGGCCGGGCTGGGGGTGACAGGGTCAGGCTGGGGGTGGGGTCGGTGATGGCTGGTGGGGGTGACAGGGCCAGGCTGGGGTGACAGGGTCGGACCAGGGTGGGGTCGGTGATGGCTGGGGTGACAGGGCCGGGCTGGGGGTGGGGTCGGTGATGGCTGGGGGGGGTGACAGGGCCGGGCTGGGGGTGACAGGGCCGGGCTGAGGGGTGGGGTCGGTGATGGCTGGGGGTGACAGGGCCGGGCTGGGGGTGGGGTCGGTGATGGCTGGGGGGGTGACAGGGCCGGGCTGGGGGTGACAGGGCCAGGCTCGGGGTGGGGTCGGTGATGGCTGGGGGGGTGACAGGGTCGGACCAGGGTGGGGTTGGTGATGGCTGGGGTGACAGGGCCGGGCTGGGGGTTGGTGATGTTGTGTTGGGTGTGGGAAGGTACCTTCTCTGTCTCACTCTTCTTGTCTCGGTGAGAGGGGCTCGGGTCAAAGTCTCTCTAGGGCGCATGGGGGCAGAGCCTCCTTCTCTCAGCCGGACTCTGGGGGTCATTTTTCTTCCCTTTGGGGGAGGGGGGTTATGCAGCCTCCCCTCTGGATGAGGCTCTTTGCTGTTCCCGGCACTGGCTGCTTGATCTCCCCCCCCCCGCCCCCACAGGGGAGGGTTTAACAAGGTCTCAGGCAGCCCCTAGTTGGGATCAGCTGAGCCACACTGACCTCAGGTGACTCCCTCTCACCTGGTCCTAATGGAGTCTCTGGCAGCCCCCTTTCAGCTGAACCTGAGTGACCTGGAGTCACCTCTCCTCAGGGGACAGGGAGGGGCCTTTTAACCTTCGGGGGACTGTTTTCTACCCCCACCCCCACCCGCAGCTGTCTGTCCTGAGTTTATCACATGGGGTTGGGGTGACAAAGGCTGGGGGTGACGAGGGCCAGGCTGGTGATGAGGACTGGGGGGTCACCAGGGCCAGGCTGGGGGCGACAAGGGCTGGGCTGGGGGTGAGGAGGGCTGGGCTGGGGGTGAGGAGGGCCGGGCTGGGGTCGGGGTGACAGGGCCGGGCCGGGGGTGACAAGGGCTGGGCAGGGCTGGGCTGGGGGTGACTGATGAGGGCTGGGCCAGAGTCAGGATGAAAGAGCCGGGCCGGGGGTGACGAGTGATGCCTGTCAGATCTGTTTTTGGGGAATCAGGGCGCAGTATCCAGCCAGTCTGACTCATGAAAGACACCCCCCCAGTAGGGTGACCAGATGTCCCGATTTTATAGGGACAGTCACAATTTTGGGGTCTTTTTCTTATATAGGCTCCTATTACCCCCCCCCCCCATGTCCCGATTTCACATTTGCTGTCTGGTCACCCTACCCCCCAGACTGTGTTTGAACCAAGACCGCTCCCAGAAAAGGCTGCAGAGAACAGTGAAGGGCTTTGGGAGACACCTGGACCCCTCCTGGCAAGGTGACAAGATTAAGACATCTCGATTAGCATAAAGAATGGAGAACCGAGACCACTCCCCTAGCTTCATCTGCATGAAAGATGGACCAGAAATTACCATAAAGAATGAGGAACAGAGAACCGCACTGAACTCTGGGACCAAAAAAGAGCAGGGATGCAATGCATCCTGGGAATCCCTGCTCCAGATGCTAAGGAACTTACACTGCACACACCCAGCTCAGCAATGATCAGACCAAGTCTAGTCCTAGAGCTGTGACTGAGATCCCAAAATACTGGAGGAGCCTGGCTGTCTTGTGAGCTCCCTGAAGACCCCCCCCCCCCACACACACACACAGCCAAGAGGGATCAGCTCCTATTGTCTAGCCTAAAGAAAAGCCTCGGATCATCCATTTACCCATAAACAAATCTAGTGTCTCCCTGGAACCATTGTTGTGTCTCTACAACCCCCTACCTGTGCCCAAGTCGGTTCTGATGCTTAGACCCACACTCTGCATCAGTTCCACTGGACTGACTGATGGTGCGGGGGGGGGGGGGGTCTGCCTGTCTCCAGCACTCAGGACCCTGGGAACCCCGACCCCCACGTTCATGGAGTGGTGAGATCCCTTTTCTGTCTCTCTCTGGGTTTTCCTTTCTGCCTCAGGTATTACCCTTTACTAATGGAGGTTGTTTGGTTAGTCTCTTGTGTGTTCTCATAATTAGTCAATAAATAACTTTATGGTTCAGTTGGTTGTTTCTCACTCTCTGAATTTTACTCCTTTGTGTCTGTAGCTTCCCCCATTTACTCTTCAGCAACGCTTCTCTTACCTGCGCTAAAGATCCCTGTGGGGCCCAGCAATCCTGTGGGGTTTGCTCATCAAGGGGGTTACGACCAGTACAATTGTAACGTGGAAGTGGGCTAGGGACGTGCTAAACTTGGGGCATATAACAGCGGGGTAGCTGAAAGTGCTGCTCAACCCAGCCCATTTTGAGAGAGAGAGAGAGTGTGTGTGTGTGTGTGTGTGTGTGTGTGTGTGTGTGTGTGTGTGTGTGTGTGTGTGTGTGTGTGTGTGTGTGTGTGTGTGTGTGTGTGTGTGTGTGTGTGTGTGTGTGTGTGTGTGTGTGTGTGTGTGTGTCAGAAGGGAGGAGTAGATTCCATATGAACACACAAGTGACATAAGCAGCACATTAACAGAATTACAGCACCCCCCACCCCTCAGAAGAGGGGTAATAAATGAGCCTACCCCAAAGTAATGGGCACATCTGGTAACAAGAGGGCCGGGCCGAGCTGGGCTGGGGGGGGGGGGGGGGGTGACTAACGAGGGCCGGGCTGGCATCTGGATGAAAGGGTTAGGCCGAGGTGACAGGGCCGTCTCGGAGGTGATGAGGGCCGGGCTGGGGGTGACTGATGAGGGCCGGGCTGGAGTCAGGGTGACGGGCTGGGCAGGGCTGAGGGTGGCTGACGAGGGCCGGGCCGGAGTCGGGGTGACAGGACTGGCTTGGAGGTGATGAGGGCTGGGCTGAGGGTGACAGGGCCAGGCCGGGGGTGATAAGGCCGGCTCTGGGGTGACAGGGCTGGGGGTGACTGACAGGGGCCGGAGTCAGGGTGATAGGGCCAGGCCGGGGGTGACAGGGCCGGCTCTGGGGTGACAGGGCTGGGGGTGACTGACAGGGGCTGGGCCGGAGTCAGGGTGATAGGGCCAGGCCGGGGGTGACAGGGCCGGCTCTGGGGTGACAGGGCTGGGGGTGACTGACAGGGGCCGGGCCGGAGTCAGGGTGATAGGGCCAGGCCGGGGGTGACAGGGCCGGCTCTGGGGTGACAGGGCTAGGGGCGACTGACGGGGGCCGGGCCGGAGTCAGGGTGATAGGGCCAGGCCGGGGGTGACAGGGCCGGCTCTGGGGTGACAGGGCTGGGGGTGACTGACAGGGGCTGGGCCGGAGTCAGGGTGATAGGGCCAGGCCGGGGGTGACAGGGCCGGCTCTGGGGTGACAGGGCTGGGGGTGACTGACAGGGGCCGGAGTCAGGGTGATAGGGCCAGGCCGGGGGTGACAGGGCCGGCTCTGGGGTGACAGGGCTGGGCTGGGGGTGACTGACGGGGGCCGGGCCGGAGTCAGGGTGATAGGGCCAGACCGGGGGTGACAGGGCCGGCTCTGGGGTGACAGGGCTGGGCTGGGGGTGACTGACGGGGGCCGGGCCGGAGTCAGGGTGATAGGGCCAGACCGGGGGTGACAGGGCCGGCTCTGGGGTGACAGGGCTGGGCTGGGGGTGACTGACAGGGGCTGGGCCGGAGTCAGGGTGATAGGGCCAGGCCGGGGGTGACAGGGCCGGCTCTGGGGTGACAGGGCTTGGCTGGGGGTGACTGACGGGGGCCGGGCCGGAGTCAGGGTGATAGGGCCAGGCCGGGGGTGACAGGGCCGGCTCTGGGGTGACAGGGCTGGGGGCGACTGACGGGGGCCGGGCCGGAGTCAGGGTGACAGGGCCAGGCCGGGGGTGACAGGGCCGGCTCTGGGGTGACAGGGCTGGGGGCGACTGACAGGGGCCGGGCCGGAGTCAGGGTGACAGGGCCAGGCCGGGGGTGACAGGGCCGGCTCTGGGGTGACAGGGCTGGGGGCGACTGACGGGGGCCGGGCCGGAGTCAGGGTGACAGGGCCAGGCCGGGGGTGACAGGGCCGGCTCTGGGGTGACAGGGCTGGGGGCGACTGACGGGGGCCGGGCCGGAGTCAGGGTGATAGGGCCAGGCCGGGGGTGACAGGGCCGGCTCTGGGGTGACAGGGCTGGGGGCGACTGACGGGGGCCGGGCCGGAGTCAGGGTGATAGGGCCAGGCCGGGGGTGACAGGGCCGGCTCTGGGGTGACAGGGCTGGGGGCGACTGACGGGGGCCGGCCTGCGGGGAGGTGGCTGGATGCAGCCATGCCCATGGTCTGAGTAATGTGCACCCAGCCTCATGCCAAGGGGCCCCTCTCGAGGCCTGACTCTGGCACCGCGGCGCTCGGAGTAAAACCCCCCGTGTCGTGCGTCCGGGTGGGGGAGGCCCGCAGTGTCGCTAGGGCCGGTCCGTAATGGGGGAACACCCCCCCCCCATGGCCTGTGCTGGCGGCACTGGGACGCACTGAGCCCTGGGCCAGACGCTGGTCGGGTGCTGGACGGGGCCCCAGCCCACCTACCTGCCAGCGGCTGGGCCCCGGGGCGGACGGGCTGCCGGCCCCGCAGGGAGCACGCCAGGAAGAGGACCCAGATGCAGACGGAGCCCAGCCCCAGTGCCGCGACCCAGGCCACGCGCAGCCACACGGGGTCCCGCAGCACCCACGGGCCCAGGGGGGACATGCTAAGGCGCTGCCCGGCCGGCTGCGTGGCGCTGTGTGTGCACGGAGCCCGGCCCCGTTAACCCCACCATCCCCGCCCGCTGCAGAGGGCCAGATGTGCTCCAGATGTGCTCCAGCCCCTCCCCGTGACTCACTGCGGTGCGAGGCACAGCTCCAAGCCCCCCCCCCAACCAGGCCCCAGCACAGAGCTGGGTAACCCTCGGCAGGGAGGGGCCCAGCTGGGGGCTGGGGGGGTGCAGGCCAGCAGGGTGTGTGGTTACAGACAGCTGTTGGCACAGCCCCCCCTTCCCCGGGCCTCACACCCCTCTCCGTCCCAGCTTCTTTCGTTCGCCCCCATGGCTCCAGCGCTCCCCGCTCGTCTTTCCCAGCCTGGCAGGACTCCACGTGCCCCCAGGAGCCCCCTACCCCGTTATACCCCAGCAGGGGTGCTGTGGGGAGTGGGGCAGAAGGGCTGGCTGGGGGCAGCTCCCAACTACTCTAGCCTCTCCCAGCAGGGGATCTATAGGAAATGGGACGGGACAGTGGCTGGGGGGAGGGCAGCTCCCGGCTACTCCTGCCCCACCTCTCCCAGCTGGGGGTGCTGGGGGCAGGAGGGTTGGCCCTGGGGGCGGGGGGAGCTCCCAGCTGTTCCTGCTCCTCACCAGAGCATCACCGCCCCGGGGACCTTGCTCCATTCCTTACTGAATGCCCGTCCCCGCTGAGTATCACCCATGGGCCCCCAAGCCATAGTACCCCCCATGGCCAGACCCCACAGCCACCGGGGCTGCTGTCCCTGCCCACCTGCTCTCTGGCTGGGGGAAATGGGTGCCACCGTGGCCAGGCCCCGTCCCAGAGGGCGCCGGGGGGCCCGGCGCACCCAGCAGCAGCAGGCAGCCCCTGGGAGTGCGAGGTGGCTGTGACGGGCGAGCTGCTGGCAGGGTAGAGGGCTCCTGGGATCCAGTCCCTGGACCCCACAGCGCCCTACCTGGGTGAACCCCACCCAGTGTGAATAGAGGCGGTGCCGGCCCCCGCCCGGGCCATCAGCGTTCCTCATGAGTACCCTGGGCATGTCGATGGCACAGCCACAGCGCCCTAGTGTAGACCTGCTCTGCCGCGAGTGAATCGCCCTCGCTGTGTCCACCGGGGGACCTATAATTACCTGGGTCATCCCGTTTACCCCTTTTAAATATTTGCACATTTGTCTTCCAGTTTTCTGGAGCTTCTCCAGTGCTCCCTATTAACAGTCCAGCAAGCTCTTGAGCCAGCTCTTTTAAAACTCTTGGATGCAAGTTATCTGGATCTGCTGATTTAATCATGTGTAACTTTAGTAGCTTCTGTGTAACATCCTCCAGAGATACTAGTGGGATGGAAAGAGGGTTGTAGGACATGATGATATCATCTGTTTTTTTCCAAATACAGAACAGAAATATTTATTGAGCACTTCTGCCTTTTCTGCATTATTACTGACAATTCTACCATTTCCATCTAGTACTAGACCAATCCCATTGTTAGGATTATTTGTTTCTAATATTCTTAAAAATCTCCATGTTATTGTCCTTAACTCTGCTGGCCATATATCTCTCCTTGTGTCCCTTTGCTTCCCTTATCCATTTTCTACAATATCTAGCTTCTGATTTATATTCATTACTATCAACTTTCCCTTTCTGCCATTTATTCTATACTGTTATTTTTGTTATAGCTGCCTTCACTTCCCCTCTAAATAAGGCCACTTTTTTAACCAACATGGCTTTCTTCCTCAATCGCGGGATTGTGGCTTTTTGGAAATCTAGTACACTGTTCTTAAACACTTCCCAATTATCATTCACATATTTCTGATTAAATTCTTTCTCACAGCTAATTTGGCATATAATTGTGTTCAGCTTTGGGAAACTGACCTTTTTAAATCACCAAGTGTATAGCTTAGGGGCTGGACTTTATTCCATTTGCACATTATAAATGTGATCAGGTCATGATCCATTGTATCTAAGTTACCATTCGTTGTTGGTTCAATGATCAGTGCCTCCTGTTGAGACAAAGTCGAACACAGACTCCTCCTGTCTTGGTTGCAACATCTTCTGCGTTAGGAGATTATTGTCGGCATGTTTAGAAACTCCGAGGATGTTTTCGTACATTCGGGGC
>JAVMKO010000211.1:0-78265 GCA_032164245.1 Sternotherus odoratus
CATTTGGGGGCTTAAGTCGCTGTCCGGGAGAACTTGCGAAACCGCGGCGAATGGCCCGGATTTTTTTCTCCCTCCCGCCCCCCATCAGTGCAGCCCAGCGGACTTAGAGCCGCTCTCGTGGCGGGAGCCTTCAGCAGCCGGCCCCAGGGCACCGCGTCCGTGTCCACCCTCCTGACCGTCCTCTCCCTGGGCTGACCCTTCCCGCCACTCACAGCCTGAGAGGGGGAGGCGGTGGGGGACGGGGCGAGAATTGCGGGGGGGGAGGGGGGGGCGGAACGGAGGTTGGGGCCGCGCGGACGCTCGCCCGGTAGGGGGGGTGCGCGCCCGGCGCCCGAAGTGCCCATAGCCGGTCTCGCGGCGCGGGGGCGGCAGGGCGCGGGGTGGGGGCCGGGCGAGGTGGTTGCGAGCGCTGGGCTGGGCGGCTGCGGGCCCCGCCATGGCTCGGGGCAGCGGGCTCCTGCTCTGCGCCCCCCCCCCCCCCCGGCGCTATTGCTGCTGGCGCTGGCCCCGGACAGCGTCGCCCCGGCTGCTGCGTCCGAGGGAGGCAAGAGACCCCGGGCCGCCTCCCACGCCCCGCCCAGCCCCCGGTATCCCGCCCGCGTCTCTTCTGTCCCCGGTGCCCTGCCCCGACCCCCTGCCTCGCAGTTGCTCCCCGCTCCCCCCGGTTTCCCGCCTCTGGTGTGTCTCACCCCTTCCCCCGCCCGGTACCCGACTCCTCAGCCCCCCACGTCCCCTCAGTGTCCCGTCCCGCGGTCCCCTCCACCCCGCGCCCTTCCTCCTGCCCTGCCACTGTTGGTAACTCGCCTTCGCCTCTAGCGGAGGGCAGGCCCGTGGTCGTGTCCCCTGGAGCCCGTGGAGTTGAGAGGAGGTTTTACTACTACTTGTTTGGACGCACAACTTGACACGTGTCTGATCCCCGTTAGGATTTCCCCCCCTGCCAGCTAACCCAGAGGACGAGCGGACCCGTTCTGACTGTGAAGACATGGCCTGGCAATAGCTGATCTCAGGATCTAGTCTTCTAAACACAATGGGCCATGTTCGAGCCTGGCCTCATCAAAGACTGGAGGGTGCTCATCAGGGAAGTGATTAACACGCGGGTAGGCAGCATGTCATCTGAAAATCAGAACTCTGTGTGGGCTGATCTCGGTCTTGGAAGTAGATCCCCATTGGAGTGACTTTAATGTCCGTCTCAACTTCTGGAAGTTGTGCATTGAGTCTGTACTCTGCTGTGGTAAATCAAAAATAATTGACGAGAGTTAGTGGTGATACATAAACTATATTTTCTGATAGTACTTGCCTTGTTTGTAGCCCTTCTTGTAAGACTCACTGAAGTGATTTAGCAGACTTTCTGTTTAAATCCGTTTTATTTTGTGATAGTGTTATAGCCCCAAGTAAATAACAATGAATTCTTAGCTTTTTAATATATTTAAAGACTTAATAATTCTACAACAAAGTGTATGTGCTTTCTACTTATTGCAATAGAAAGCTTTTGAGTCTGTCAGCTGAAAATTTTAAGCTTCATTAATTGTCTTGGCTCTTGTCTTTTTTTCCTGTTATGCAAACTCTTGTTAGCAGAACAGCAGTTTAAAATCATATCTTTGTGTGAAACCTTTTTTACCTGCTAGTGTTCCAAATAATGCCTAACAAGACTAAGGAGAGAGATTAGCGAAGGCAGCAATTCGAAAACAACCCTACATACAGGTTTCAGAGTAGCAGCCCTGTTACTCTGTATCCACAAAAAGAACAGGAATCCTTGTGACTAACAAATTTATTTAAGCTTAAGCTTTTGTAGGCTACAGCCCACTTCATCAGACGCATAGAATGGTATATATAGAAGAAGATTTTATATATAAAAAATTAATATACACACCCAATGCAGAGAACATGAAAAGGTGGAAGTTGCCATACCAATTCTAAGAGGCTATTTAATTAAGATGAGCTGTTATCAGCAGGAGGAAAAAAACCTTCTGTAGTGATAATCAAGTTGGCCCATATCAAAAGGTTCAGCTGTGAGAATACTTAACATGGGGAAATAGGTTCAATTTGTGTAATGACCCAGCCATTCCCAGTCTCTATTCAAGCCTAAATTAATTGTATCCAGTTTTCAAATTAATTCCAGTTCAGCAGTTTAAGTCTTTCAGCACTGGAAACATGATGATAAAACCACAAAAAATATCAGGGCAACTGGAGGGAGTGCCTGAAACGACTTCTAACTCCTGTCCTAAAACTGGCTAGATTTTAAATTGGTGGTGTGGTCTCCCTCTAATCTAACTGAAAATATACTACTTACCCACATGCATCACCTCTTTGAAAAAGAGAAAGTTTCATTGTTCTTTGAACTGCAATCAATTCATGTTTTAGACAGTTTGTGTTTGTCTACTGTACTGATAGTCTAAGTTTCAGAACATATTGAAGTTCTCCTGTAGTTTTATAAGAATGTTTAATTTCTTTAATCTCTCCTGACAATTTTATTCTTTACTATTGTTTCAACTAATTTGTCTGGTTCTGACATTAGACTTACCGGTCTGTAATTGACGAGATCACCTCTAGGGCCCTTTTTAAATATTGCCATTACATTAACTATCCTCCAGTCATTGGGTACAGAAGCGGATTTAAAGGACCGGTTACAAACCATAGTTCTGCAATTTCACATTTTTGAGTTCTTTCAGTGTTACGAATGTTCAGTGAAGGGATGTCAGTTACTGAATTATGTGAATTGGTGGGTAAGCGAACAAATAAAGCAAGGACGATCTATTGCTATGTATTTTATTAGTTTTGATCACTTTAGTTTTAACTCTTCACTGTATTGATAAGACTGTATCTCTGAAACACTATGAAGTAATAGCTTACTGCTTAGCAATAGCTGACTGCTATACAGGGGACTCCTGTTTCAGGCTTTGAGAGGGAGCTTGTTCATGTGTGGAAGGGCAAGGTTCTATTTTAACCTCCTAAAGGTCCAGAGAAGTCTGAACAGGCTACCTGATTTCTCTGCCAGAGTGGGGTGTTAAAAATGCATGGAATGCATCTCTTAAACATGATGGATGGTGAGAAATATTTGAGGTTTAAAACATTATTTTTCACTTGAGGTAACTGCCTTCATCCAAAAGCAGTGTTTCTGCCCTCTTCCTCCTAGTCAGCAGATTTCAAAATCTTAGGGTGCAGGATTTGGTTCTTGTGATCAGATTTTCACAAACTGTAAAAGGTTTCCCAAAAGCTATGTATTCCTTGGACCTAGTTTACAATTACAGACCAACAAGGTGGCTTCCCCAAACCAGACAAGAGGAGAAGTGTGCGTGAAGATGGGTTTTGAATCATAGAATACCAGGGGTGGAAGAATCAGAGAGGTAGCCGTGTTAGTCTGGAATTATGCTTCAGTACTTTATAGTTAGTCTTTAAGGTGCCACAGGACTCTTGTTACCAGGGGTGGAAGGGACCTCAGGAGGTCATCTAGTCCAATCCCCTGCTCAAAGCAGGACCAACCTCAACTAAATGTGAAGTGTGCCCTGATGTCATGTGACTTTTGACTAAAGTGAGGAATGAATTTAAAGATTTAAAATCCATCACAGAAAACACCCTGACACTGCCCAACAGTTCCCTCTTTTCTTGAGGGGACTCCAACTTGAGTGCTTTCATTGTTTGCAGCTGCTATAACATGGCACAAGAAGAAAGATACCTCAAATAGGAAGGCTGCAAGCTATTTAGGATTTCTGGTCAAAACCCCTTCAATTCACTCAAGCCAATGTGCAGTCAGTGCAGCTCATGAAGCACTTCTATCCTGTATTTACTGAGAAACTTCTCCAATAAACAAGCTGCCACCTTTGCTGCAAGTTTCCATTTGTGAGTTGATTTAAAGTGCATCCCCCTCACACATTTCAGAAGTCTAATCCTCAGGCTGGAATTATGAAAGTGTCTGTGTGCTTTGGGGAAAGGAGTGGCAGTGTTCATACACCATACTAAATGGGACAAGGAAGAGGCTACCTATCTAGATACTTGGCATTTGTTTATGCATGGAGTTTATTCAGGACTAAATAAGCTCTTTTATGACTCTCCTCACCATAGTGTTAGGTAAAATAGCAAGTCCCACTCACCTCTCCAACATCCGAGTTCGTGCGGAGTTGGTATAGGGCTCACAAGCTGTCAGAGACCAAGTACACAGACACCAATTCGTTGATCAACAGGCTCACACTATTCTTAGCTCAGAAGCTTCAGAGTAAGTGTGGCAACTTTATTAGGGGTAAGCATCAATATTTCTACACAGAAGTAAACAAAGTAATTAACAGGTCATAATGGTCATGCATAATCAATCAAGATTCTGCTGGGTAAAACAGGTTAAAAACAGCCCTACATAGCTCAAGAAATGTAAATCCCAAAGACAAAGGGGAGATGGCTACTTAAGGGGCGGGGGGAAGTCAGGAGCTGTTCGTAGGTCAGAGCTTTGGTCAAAAGTTCAGACAGAGCCATCAAGTCAGGGTAAAGTTCAAACTCAACAATAGTATCAGAGTTGAAGGCTCTTAAGAGCTAGGATGTGAAAGGGAGGCTGGGAGAACACACTTCCTCTTTGCAATCCAGCTGGGGATTGGGGACGGGGAGAGCTGGGAACCAGTCAGGCCCAGAAATGAGGAACTGAGAAAATTGGCATATTAAGTATGCAGGAATATACAGCTTATTGGAGACTTTGTAACTCAAGGCTAAGCAGCCCTTGATTGACAGGAAGCCATGTTGAGCTTGTCACAGCTGATGGAGAGAGTAAAGATGGATGTATACCATTTTTGCACTGCTGGATTTTGGGAGCTGCCCACGACTGGTCCAGCCCCAAAGTAAGCTTAAGCAGCTCCAGGGACACCTTCTGTTGTGAGGTACTTTGGAGATTGCGAGACAAGGCACACACACGTGGTTAAGTAAATAAAGTAGGTGAGTTTATTGGAAGGTCCCGGTCCTGGCGCTGAGGGGGCTCATCAGATCAGCGCGACCGCAGAAGGAGTACCCGGTCTCTTCGGAGCCGTAGGCCGGGGAAAAGAGTAAGGAAAGCCCCAAAGATAGCCCACAGGAGTGGGCTTAAGTACACTCACACATTTACATCTCATACATATTCATATCTTATTTGCAAGCAACAATTGATTGGTTACACTCAATGACTACGTACTTCTACCTTAGTTTCCCCAATTAGTTTCCCACGCGTTTGCTCTCACACAGACGGGGTAAACATTCACACAGCTGGGAACAGTCTGAGAACTGTTCCCAAACACACAGATAACAGCAAGGTCAGTCTCATAGCATCACTATACACTCTCCTGGAGTTGACTCAGAAGCGTAACTACACTTCCTAGAGATTGTCCGTCACAATGTCTTCCGGTCCTAACACCTTCCTTAGAGGCTTTTAAGGTCAGGCTTGACGAAGTCCTGGCTGGGATGATTTAGTTGGGGATTGGTCCTGCTTTGTGCAGGGGGTTGGACTAGATGATCTCCTGAGGTCCCTTCCAACCCTGATATTCTGTTGTTCTATTCTGAATTGTACTCTGGCCACAGCGCTCCCCAAGGAACAGCCGTCTGTATATGTTTCTATGGTCTGTGTACAGGGTTCTGCTGTGGATCCTAATCTCTTGTAAACTGAAATTATTTCTGTCCAACTGAGACGAAGATAGACTTCATCTGGGAACCAGAGGTGATGTGTGGAGGGTGGGGCATGTGGGGTCATGTGCACCCTCCAGATTTGCTGGTTGGCTTGGACTGAGCATGCTCGGTAACACTGTTGAAACTGGCTGCCCCCATTCTGCCTTCTCCCGCCCCTCCTCTTCCCCCCTGGTGCCATTGACTGGCATGGGTCATCTCTACTCGCTGTCACGCTAAAGAAATGGACCTGAGCTCTCAGGGAGTGGGGCATGAATTACAGTAAAACCTTGATTTAACGGACTAATTGGGGAGAGGGGGTGTCCGTTAAATCAGAAAGTCAGTTTTTTTTTTTTTAAATGACCTGTCGGAGCAGCAGCCCGCCCGCCACAGGGCCAGGGTGGCAGCTCTGCAGCCCGCCCGCTGCCGGGACCCGGCCGGGAGCCAGCCCGCCCGGGTCCCGGCTGCTGGGACCCGGGCAGCAGCCGGGACCCGTCAGCCAGCCCGCCCGGGTTCTGGCTGCTGGGACCCGGGCGGCAGCCAGAGCCGTCAGCCAGCCCGCCCGGGTCCCCCCTGCTGGGACCGGGGCGGGAGCTGGGAGTCAGCCCGCAGGTGGGACCCGGGCGGGAGCCGGCAGCCAGCCCGCCCGCAGGCGGAACCCGGCAGCCAGCCAGCCCGCCCACAGGCGGGAGCCCTCCTGCTGCCGGGACCCGGTGTTGTACAGAAAACTACACAGGATCTTTTCAGGGGATAAGACAAGAATGCCACGTTTTATTATAATACAATAATCAATAGCTAATATTTAATACCTATGTGTACACAACACACACACACACACCTGATGTTCTGCAGCTGCTATATAGTTACCCGTCCTGAATGTAGCTTGAGTCCGTGGCTTGGGTTCGCAGCTTGAGATCGTAGCTTGTGGCGGCTAACTGGCCAAGAGAGCCTGGCACAAGGAGGGGTTGGGTCTCTGTCGGGCGCGCACCGATACCCCTTGGTGTTGGCAGCAGAACGTTACCCAAAGTCTGCTAGCTCACCCATCCTTTTTATAAGGTTTCAGTTTGAATTCAGCATCTGTAGGTCTTGCTGTGTCATGCTGCCTGCCTCTGGGATCTGTTGATTAATTATCCGTCAGTTGCAGACATGACTTTCAGCCTTGGACCTGGCTTTGATGTTTCTTCAATTTGGACTTTTGTTCTTTTTCTTTATGGTAGACTCCTTTTGCTTTATTCTTCAGTGGTTGGTGTTTACACTTTTTCATCAGGATGGGCTGGAGGTTGATTCCATCATCCATGCATACATCATTGGAGGAAGTGAATAAGGAAAAGTTATTTACTTGTTCCCAAAATAGAAGAACTAGGGGCCATTCAATGAAATTGGCGTGCAGCAGGTTTAAAACAAATAAAAGGAAGTTCTTCTTCACACAGCGCACAGTCAACCTGTGGAACTCCTTACCTGAGGAGGCTGTGAAGGCTAGGACTATAACAGGGTTTAAAAGAGAGCTGGATAAATTCATGGAGGCTAAGTCCATAAATGGCTATTAGCCGGGATGGGTAATGAATGGTGTCCCTAGCCTCTGTCTGTCAGAGGGGGGTGATGGATGGCAGGAGAGAGATCGCTCGATCATACCTGTTAGGTTCACTCACTCCGGGGCACCTGGCACTGGCCACTGTCGGTAGACAGGATGCTGGGCTAGATGGACCTTTGGTCTGACCCAGTATGGCCGTTCTTATGTTCTTATATGTTCTTATCATTCACACATCTAAACTAATTAGGTTACATCAGGGTTTTGCGGACAAAGTGGACTGAGCATTTTAAAATGGAGTTTAAGACAGGAGTAAAAAAACAATGGAGTCTGAGTTACAATATGGAAACAAACACAATATGAAACATGAACAATTTACAAACAATTTCATTTCTCAGTTCTACATCGGGCAGCAGCCGGGAGCAGGCAGCCCGCCTGCCAGCCAGACCTCCCACTGCCTGGACCCGGGCGGGACCCGGGAACCGGCAGCCAGCCCGCCTGCTGCTGTGACCAGGGCGGGAGCCGGGAGCCAGCCCTCCTGCTGCTGTGACCCGGGCGGCAGCCGGGAGCCGGCAGCCAGCCCTCCTGCTGCTGGGACCCGGACGGCAGCAGGGACCCGGCAGCCAGCCTGCATGCCAGCCCACCCGCTGCCATGACCCGGGCGGCACCTGGGAGCCGGCAGCCAGCCTGCCCGCTGCTGTGACCCGGGCGGCAGCCGGGAACCGGCAGCCAGCCCGCGAGAAATGGATTTGGGATGCATCAGACTTGCTCAGAAATTTTGTCCGTTGCATCCGAAGTCCGTTAAATCGAGGTCCGTTAAATCGAGGTTTTACTGTATTTCCAACAGCAACTCCCACCAATGCATAGCTTCAAAGAGCTATGCCAGGAACTGTAGAGAAACTTCAAGGACTACTTCCGTCTAATCCTGTGATAGTTGAGAGAGTTGAGATACTGTATGTGAAGAGACTGAATCTAATCAAAGAAAAATGAGCTAGGGTGGACACTAACCTTTCACATTTCCCTGATTCTGTAACAGTAATTGAATGCTTTGCTCGTGAAACTATTTAAAGTATTGTAGTCCAGAAAGTCTTTGCATTACCTGTCTATTGTTGACTGCGATTATTTGCATTTTAAGGGTTCTAATGATAACATTCTCCCTAGGCTCCAGGGAAGATGCTTTGTAACACCCTTATGTTTGGTATGAAAATCAGTGGCTCACTTTCACTTGTAATTGCTTTGGGGTGAAAGGTACAAATGTTACATATTGAATGTTGACTTGCCAAACTTAGGGTATGTCTTCACTACAGCAGTAGTTCGATTTCCTTTATGTCGATGTTGTGAACGCGACGGTATACAGTCGATGTTGTGTGTCTTCACTAGGAACAGCTAAGCACAGTACGTCGACAGTGTCTGTCCGCAAAACTTTTGCAAGCGTCGACATGACGAGCGTTGCACTCTGGGTACCTATCCCACAGTTCCCTGATCCCCCAGCAGGCACCATTTCGAGTGCTGCACTATGGGTAGGCATTTCCAAATTTCGCGCCCTTTTTCCGCGCCGCCCACCCCCATTCCGAGCGGTGCACTGTAGGTAGGCATCCCATAATTCGCGCCCTTTCTCCGCCGTGCTAACGCCATAGCATTGCAAGCATGGAGCCCGCTGACACCACGGCTGCAGTAATGGCTGTTGTGAGGACCTCGATCACGGTTGCTGAGTTCCTGCTGCACCGTCTGCAGAGGAGGAATGCGATCCGGGGAGAACTGCGCTTTCCGGAACCCGACGACAGTGAGGAGGAGATGGACGAGGACAGCGGGGACGACAGGGACACTGACGTGCACAGCGGGGACGACAGGGACACTGACGTGCACAGCGGGGACGACAGGGACACTGCCGTTTTTGCAAGTAGGGCGACTGACAATCTGTCAAAAATGGTGGCAATGGGGCAGGCTCATGCCATCGAACGCCGATTCTGGGCCAGGGAAACAAGCACGGACTGGTGGGACCGCATAGTGCTGCGGGTCTGGGATGACTCCCAGTGGCTCAGAAACTTCCGCATGCGAAAGGGCACCTTCATGGAACTTTGTGACTTGCTGTCCCCGGCCCTCCGGCGCAGGAATACCAAAATGAGAGCGGCCCTTACAGTGGAGAAGCGAGTGGCGATAGCCCTCTGGAAGCTTGCAACGCCAGACAGCTACCGGTCAGTGGCGAATCAGTTTGGGGTGGGTAGGTCTACAGTGGGCTTTGCTGTGATGCAAGTAAGCAGGGCAATCGTCGAGCGGCTGCTACACCGGGTTATAAACCTCGGAAACCTGCAAGCCACAATAGATGGCTTTGCCGCCATGGGATTCCCTAACTGTGGTGGGGCTATAGATGGGACTCATATCCCTATCCTGGCACCGGACCACGAGGCCGCCGAGTACAGAAACCGGAAGGGATATTACTCAATGGTCATGCAAGCAGTGGTTGACCTCAAGGGACGTTTCACCGACCTGTACGTGGGGTGGCCGGGAAAGCTTCATGACGCTCGAGTGTTCAGGAACTCTAGGGTTTTTAGACAGCTGCAGCAAGGCACTTTCTTCCCCGACCAGAAAATTTCCGTGGGGGGGGGGGTCGAAATGCCGATCGCGATCATTGGGGACCCAGCCTACCCCCTAATGCCCTGGCTTATGAAGCCCTACACAGGAGCCCTGGACAGGGGTCAGGAGCTGTTCAACTACAGGCTGAGCAAGTGCAGAATGGCCGTGGAGTGTGCATTTGGCCGCTTGAAGGGGAGATGGCGTTCCTTACTGATTCGCTCAGACATCCGCGAGAGAAATATCCCCATTGTTATAGCTGCTTGCTCTGTGCTCCACAATATCTGTGAGAGCAAGGGGGAAACATTTATGGCGGGCTGGGAGGCAGAGGCAAATTTACTTTCTGCTACTTATGAGCAGCCACACAGCAGGGAAAGTAGAAGAGCACACCGTGAGGCCCTGCGCCTCAGGGACGCCTCGAAAGACAGTTTTATGAGTGCCCGAGATGGCGTTTGAGAATCTGCTCCCTTGCTGTGCTCTAAGCCTGCTGCCCTTGAACCCTCTTTCCCTCCCCATGCTTTCCCTCCCCCTTCCCCCCTCCCCATGCTTTCCCTCCCCCTTCCCCCCTCCCCATGCTTTCCCTCCCCCATCCCCATGCTTGCAGAGGAAATAAAATCACTGTTTGAAAAATCATGGTTCCTTTATTGGTTAATCGGAAATACAAATACAGGGGATCACTGTCCTGGTATCCTGGAGGGAAACTGGCAGTCGCAGTGGGGGAGGAGCAGGCAAAGGAGGGGGGGGGGTGGGAAGGGGGGAGAGGAGGGGTGGGCAAGACACAGCAGCTTTTAAAAGTTTTCCGAGAACGTCAGCCTGCTGCTGCTGCTACTTCTGCTGGCTTGTGGGGTAGAGTGGAGCGGCCCACGTAGCTTGCCCCCCCGTGTTCTCACCCCGCGTCTGGGTGGGCAATCTATGGGAGTTGGGGAGGGGGGGAGGTGGTTACACAGGGGCTGCAGAGGTGGTCTTTGGGCATGCTGCAGCTCCACCAGAGATCGCAGCATGTCGCTCTGGTCCTCCATTATGCGGAGGAAAGCATCCATGCGTCTTTCCTCACGCTGTTCCCTCTGTTCTGCAGCGGCTTCCCTCTTTTCTGCAGCGGCTCTCCATTCCTGCCTCTCTCGATTCCTTTCCTCTCTCTCTCGATTCCTTTCCTCTCTCTCTCGATCCCTTGCCTGTATCATTCTTTCCCTCCAGTCCGTCTGGCGGGCTGCCTCAGCGCGCGAGTTCTCCACGAGTTCAGTGAACATCTCATTGCGCGTTCGCGTTTTCTTTTTACGCTTTCTTTTCTGCGGTGCAGGGCGGGAGGAGGAGGCCGGGGTATTCTGAGATAATTGTTCATCTGTGGGCGAGTGTGGGAAAATAAAGTTTGAAAGTTATGAGACAGATACATTCAAGGTTAGGAGGCAGATGCAGTCTCGGACGGTACACAATGGGAGTACTATGCCATTTGCAAACTCAGTATTCAGAGGCCTGATATGATTTCTGTACAAGGTCATGTTCTACACCTAAAAGCTCACAGAAAAGTCAGAGCATCTCAGACACATATGCGTGCCTCAGCCCAAGACGGCTTCTGAAATCACCTTGCAGCCGGCCATGGTAAGTTAAGTTAAAAGTGGCGCCTGCATACTGTAGAGCAACCCCGCCCCCTTCCCCCCACCGCGTGGCTGGCTCCCACTGTAACCGCAAACTGCAAAGCAAATGCCAAAAAATCTCTCGCTGAGGGCTAAGGTCTTTTTGGGGCTCTTCAGACCGCGTGCAGACTGCTCAGATTCCCTGCTAGCTACCGCTACGGGCTCGGGGGGGTGTGCGCGTTGGATCTGAAGCGGAAGAAACCGCGTGCAGACTGCTCAGATCCCCTGCTAGCTACCGCTACGGGCTGGGGGCGGGTGCGCGTTGGATCTGAAGCGGAAGAAACCGCGTGCAGACTGCTCAGATCCCCTGCTACCTACCGCTACGGGCTGGGGGTGGGGTGGGGTGCGCGTTGGATCTGAAGCGGAGGAAACCGCGTGCAGACTGCTCAGATCCCCTGCTAGCTACCGCTACGGGTATCCTGGAGGGAGACCGGCAGTCGCAGTGGGGGAGGAGCGGACAGAGGGGGGGGGGGTGGGAAGGAGGGAGAGGGGGGGTGGGCAAGACACATCAGCTTTTAAAACTTTTCTGAGAACGTCAGCCTGCTGCTGCTGCTGCTGCTTCTGCTGGCTTGTGGGGTCGAGTGGAGCGGCCCACGGAGCTTGCCCCCCCGTGTTCTCACCCCGCGTCTGGGTGGGGAATCTATGGGAGTTGGGGAGGGGGGGAGGTGATTACACAGGGGCTGCAGAGGTGGTCTTTGGGCATGCTGCAGCTCCACCAGAGATTGCAGCATGTCGCTCTGGTCCTCCATTATGCGGAGGAAAGCATCCATGCATCTTTCCTCGCGCTCTTCCCTCTTTTCTGCAGCGGCTCTCCATTCCTGCCTCTCTCGATTCCTTGCCTCTCTCTCTCGATCCCTTGCCTCTATCATTCTTTCCCTCCAGTCCGTCTGACGGGCTGCCTCAGCGCGCGAGTTCTCCACGAGTTCACTGAACATCTCATCGCGCGTTCGTGTTTTCTTTTTACGCTTTCTTATCTGCAGTGCACGGCGGGAGGAGGAGCAAGACGGGGGATTCTGACATACTTGTTCATCTGTGGGCGAGTGTGGGAAAATAAAGTTTGAAAGTTATGAGACAGATACATTCAAGGTTAGGAGGCAGATGCAGTCTCGGACAGTACACAATGGGAGTACTATGCCATTTGCAACCTCAGTATTCAGAGGCCTGATATGATTTCTGTACAAGGTCATGTTCTACACCTAAAAGTGACTGAGAAGCTCACAGAAAAGTCAGAGCATCTCAGACACATATGCGTGCCTCAGCCCAGGACGGCTTCTGAAATCACCGTGCAGCCGGCCATGGTAAGTTAAAAGTGGCGCTTGCATATTGTAGAGTAACCCCGCCCCCTTCCCCCCACCGCGTGGCTGGCTCCCACTGAAACCGCAAACTGCAAAGCAAATGCCAAAAAATCTCTCGCTAAGAGCTAAGGTCTTTTTGGGTCTCTTCAGACCGCGTGCAGACTGCTCAGATTCCCTGCTAGCTACCGCTACGGGCTGTGGGGGGGGGGGGGGGCGGTCAGCGTTCGTGGGGGAGGGGGGGTGTTGGTCGGTCCTCAGCAGAAAAGAGTACTTTGCAGCTGGGAATCTCCCTACTAATTGCAGTCCGTATCTCAAACAGGCAACCCTGAATGACATCACTTTGCTGAGAATTTCTCGGAGAGATAGGGAGCGCATGCTCCTTGAGTCCATGCAAAGTCCTGGTCCATACGCCGCAATGCTAGCCTGCTCGATGATACCAGACAACTTACTACTTTCGTGGCGTGGGTTGGTGTCCTATCACGGGGGACCACATAAGGCGGCTCTCCCCAGAAATCTGCTGCGCTGGATTCATCGCTACCTCCTGGATAGCTTCCTTGAAATGTCTGCGGAGGACTTCTGGTCAATCCCGGAGTATATTGACAAACTCTTTGAGTAGAAATTGACCAGCAATGAAAGCACGCTAAGTCGTTAGGGCAAGTTACTCATTAATAAATGCTTCCTTTACAAAATCACGCGTCATGTAATCACTTAAAAAAGAAACACTTACCCCCCTGGGAGGCTTGGGAGGGTACTGGCTCCAGGGTGACAAACAGCTCCTGGCTCTCTGGGTACACGGGTTCTCCGCTGGGCTCCTGCTGCTCCGTGAGACGTTCCTCTTCCTCATGGTCGTCCTCCTCGGAATCAGTCTCCTCCCTGACGATGATCCCATTGGTGAAGTCCATGAAGACCGGCGCGATGGTGGTGGGGGCGCCCCCCATTATCGCATTTAGTTCATTGTAGAACCTGCATGTCCGTGGCGCGCCCCCTGATCGTCCGTTTGCCTCCTTGGCTTTCTGGAACGATTGCCGCAGCTCCTTAATTTTCACGTGGCACTGTGTGGTGTCTCTGTTGTGGCCCCTTTCTAGCATGGCCTTGGAGACTCTTCCGTAGGTGTTGGCATTCCGTTTGTTGTTGCGGAGTTCCAACATCACGGATTCCTCTCCCCAGATAGCGATGAGATCCAGCACCTCACGAGTGGACCATGCTGGAGCTCTTCTCCTCTGGCTGGTCTCCAGGGTAGATGAGCTCTGCATGGAGTCTTGTGATGCTGAGCTCTGCATGGCGGCTAGTGCTGCTGATAGCTCTGAATGGCGACTGGGCAGTTCAGGTGAGCTGGCCACGCTGACCAAACAGGAAATGGCATTCAAATGTTCCCGGGTCTTATCTACCTGGCCAGAGCAGTGAGTTCAGAGTGCAGTGCAGAGCGGTCACAGTGGAGCAGTAGCGAGGCAGTCCAGAGCGGTCAGAATGGAGCATTGTGGGACAGCCTCTGGAGGCTATTAATGTCGGGTTCCGTCTTCACTAGCCCACGGTCGAGCTTGGAATGTCGAGATTAGCCTTATGTCTCTGGTTAGGCTGGAGTGCCAAGATCGATCTTTAGGGCCCTTTACATCGACGTTAAGGGCATGTATGTGAAGACTGGTACACGTTTACTTCGACCTAACATCGTTAACGTCGATTTAAAGTGGTAGTGAAGACATGCCCTAAGTCCTGACTTAGAGCCATGTTTCCATATGTTTACAAAGTTTCCTCCTTTATTTATTCAACAGCCTTCATATTTGAGCCTCTTTATCTTGCAAAAATGTGCTGTAACTGTTATAAACCCATAGCTATTTACAAAGCTTGTTACTGGACAGCCTTAGTTGAGGCATGCTTTCATGCCAACAAACACCAGCAGCAAAGCGTGACATTTATGACTTCCACACTTTTTTCAGAAGTTCAGATATTGAGCTTTTACCATGCCTCAGGAATCTGCTGTTCTGTATATCCACAGCACCATGTAACCTAACACTTAATCATAGCAGTTCTCAGCAATCACATATTAACTATCTAGTCAAATACAGATTATTCTCATCAGCCTTATGCCCTTGAATATATCGGAATATAGTAAACCATGTCATACGTTGTAATTTAACTTTCCTGTCTCGTTACAATGCTTTTGGCTTGAATAGCCTTTGTTACCTAGTGGTATCATCGCACTCAAATAATCTTGCATTTCTGTCTCACTTGCTTCTAGTGCTTCACTTGCTTCTCTTTCAGTGTCTCTGGTGCAGCAGCAGCAAGAAATGCATGGATTATCCAGTTAAAAACCTTCTTCCTCCTCGCTCCCTCTGTGAGGTGAGTTCTGCACGCTGGGGAGTCTGCTGGGGTAAGTGGATTTTACTTCAGTGATTTTTGTGGAAAATGTATAACAATTAAAAATTGGTGGCACCTTATCAATTCAACAGCCTTTGTTGCTTGTTACACTGGATGTAAGAGAAGAAACTTTTCCCCAGGTTTCCCTAGTGTGATGCCACTATGTTTTAACAGATATCCTAGCTATATCAAGAGTTCTCAAAGGCCACATCTTACTGCAGTGTCTTCTGGACCATCTTTTTTCTCCTGCCCAAAGAATAACTCGTATGACTACCTACATACATAGAAAAGTAGTACTTGGAAAGCATTTAATGTGATAGTAGCTTCGTGTGGTTTAGGGGCTGGAAACAAGAAGAACCAGGTCTCTGTAGACTAGAATGTCAGGAAATGCTTGATATACTACTGGTGCTCCACAGGCTAGAATCTGGGAGCTAAAGGCCTCATTGTCCTTTTGAATGGTGACGAGCATTCACCATTCATGTACAGCTAATATTGCAAGATGGATGTTGACATACCATCGATCTTACTTTTTTTTTTATTTTAAGGCCAGAAAAGACCTTTACTAGTATCTGGTTTGACCTCCTGTGGAGCACCAGTCATATAACTTTGCTTTGTGATTGTCCATTTAGCCCAATAATTTGTGGCCAAGCATATTCTAGAACGAGTTTTCTTTCATCAGAGAAGCTGGTCCAATAAAAGATATTGCCTAAATCACTATACATGTCTGGAATGGGATCCACAGTATTTCAGCCTCCCATTCCTGAGGGTGCAGGTCCCTCTTTTTGCCCTTTGTGCACTGGGCTGGCCTATTTAACCAAGGGAATGATGTGGCACATCTGCAGGTATCTGGAGCTGTACAAGCTTTAAGAATGGTTTTTCCTCCCTTTTGTGTTATTGTATATGGTAGACCTCTCTTCATTAAGGGTCATAGCAGAATTCATTCTTTAAAATGAGCCTGGATAGCTGTCTTAAAAGATCCTTTAGTTCAACTATCCATTGAGTTAGATGGAGGAATTATGGGGTGAAATTCTCTGGTCTGTGCAACTGGTCTGTGCAACTGGTCTGTGCAACTTCAATATGTTCTGAAACTTAGACTATCAGTACAGTAGACAAACACAAACTGTCTAAAACATGAATTGATTGCAGTTCAAAGAACAATGAAACTTTCTCTTTTTTCAAAGAGGTGATGCATGTGGGTAAGTAGTATATTTTCAGTTAGATTAGAGGGAGACCACACCACCAATTTAAAATCTAGCCAGTTTTAGGACAGGAGTTAGAAGTCGTTTCAGGCACTCCCTCCAGTTGCCCTGATATTTTTTGTGGTTTTATCATCATGTTTCCAGTGCTGAAAGACTTAAACTGCTGAACTGGAATTAATTTGAAAACTGGATACAATTAATTTAGGCTTGAATAGAGACTGGGAATGGCTGGGTCATTACACAAATTGAACCTATTTCCCCATGTTAAGTATTCTCACAGCTGAACCTTTTGATATGGGCCAACTTGATTATCACTACAGAAGGTTTTTTTCCTCCTGCTGATAACAGCTCATCTTAATTAAATAGCCTCTTAGAATTGGTATGGCAACTTCCACCTTTTCATGTTCTCTGCATTGGGTGTGTATATTAATTTTTTATATATAAAATCTTCTTCTATATATACCATTCTATGCGTCTGATGAAGTGGGCTGTAGCCTACAAAAGCTTAAGCTTAAATAAATTTGTTAGTCACAAGGATTCCTGTTCTTTTTGTGGATACAGAGTAACAGGGCTGCTACTCTGAAACCTGTATGTAGGGTTGTTTTCGAATTGCTGCCTTCGCTAATCTCTCTCCTTAGTCTTGTTAGGCATTATTTGGAACACTAGCAGGTAAAAAAGGTTTCACACAAAGATATGATTTTAAACTGCTGTTCTGCTAACAAGAGTTTGCATAACAGGAAAAAAAGACAAGAGCCAAGACAATTAATGAAGCTTAAAATTTTCAGCTGACAGACTCAAAAGCTTTCTATTGCAATAAGTAGAAAGCACATACACTTTGTTGTAGAATTATTAAGTCTTTAAATATATTAAAAAGCTAAGAATTCATTGTTATTTACTTGGGGCTATAACACTATCACAAAATAAAACGGATTTAAACAGAAAGTCTGCTAAATCACTTCAGTGAGTCTTACAAGAAGGGCTACAAACAAGGCAAGTACTATCAGAAAATATAGTTTATGTATCACCACTAACTCTCGTCAATTATTTTTGATTTACCACAGCAGAGTACAGACTCAATGCACAACTTCCAGAAGTTGAGACGGACATTAAAGTCACTCCAATGGGGATCTACTTCCAAGACCGAGATCAGCCCACACAGAGTTCTGATTTTCAGATGACATGCTGCCTACCCGCGTGTTAATCACTTCCCTGATGAGCACCCTCCAGTCTTTGATGAGGCCAGGCTCGAACATGGCCCATTGTGTTTAGAAGACTAGATCCTGAGATCAGCTATTGCCAGGCCATGTCTTCACAGTCAGAACGGGTCCGCTCGTCCTCTGGGTTAGCTGGCAGGGGGGGAAATCCTAACGGGGATCAGACACGTGTCAAGTTGTGCGTCCAAACAAGTAGTAGTAAAACCTCCTCTCAACTCCACCGGCTCCAGGGGACACGACCACGGGCCTGCCCTCCGCTAGAGGCGAAGGCGAGTTACCAACAGTGGCAGGGCAGGAGGAAGGGCGCGGGGTGGAGGGGACCGCGGGACGGGACACTGAGGGGACGTGGGGGGCTGAGGAGTCGAGTACCGGGCGGGGGAAGGGGTGAGACACACCAGAGGCGGGAAACCGGGGGGAGCGGGGAGCAACTGCGAGGCAGGGGGTCGGGGACAGAAGAGACGCGGGCGGGACACCGGGGGCTGGGCGGGGCGTGGGAGGCGGCCCGGGGTCTCTTGCCTCCCTCGGACGCAGCAGCCGGGGCGACGCTGTCCGGGGCCATCGCCAGCAGCAATAGCGCCGGGGGGCGCAGAGCAGGAGCCCGCTGCCCCGAGCCATGGCGGGGCCCGCAGCCGCCCAGCCCAGCGCTCGCAACCACCTCGCCCGGCCCCCACCCCGCGCCCTGCCGCCCCCGCGCCGCGAGACCGGCTATGGGCACTTCGGGCGCCGGGCGCGCACCCCCCCTACCGGGCGAGCGTCCGCGCGGCCCCAACCTCCGTTCCGCCCCCGCCCCCCCCGCAATTCTCGCCCCGTCCCCCACCGCCTCCCCCTCTCAGGCTGTGAGGGGCGGGAAGGGTCAGCCCAGGGAGAGGACGGTCAGGAGGGTGGACACGGACGCGGTGCCCTGGGGCCGGCTGCTGAAGGCTCCCGCCACGAGAGCGGCTCTAAGTCCGCTGGGCTGCACTGATGGGGGGTGGGAGGGAGAAAAAAATCCGGGCCATTCGCCGCGGTTTCGCAAGTTCTCCCGGACAGCGACTTAAGCCCCCAAATGCCGGACACGTCCAGGAAAAAACAGACACGTGATCACCCCGAACCAACTGGCAGTTGCTGCCGGTTAATCAAGACACCTGGGGCTCATTAACGACCTTCGTGGAATGAGCGCGCCTGATTGGGCCACCAGAAGCCAATCAGGGACTGGCTGCAACCTGTTAAAAAGCTCCCAGTTAGCGAGGTAGCCTCTCGGCGAGGCTGTGCTGGGGGGGCCAGGAGACACCCGAGGACGGAGGCCCGAAGGTAAGGGGGCGCTAGAGCCTGGGGGGAGCCGGGGGCCCGCTAGAGCCTGGGGGAGTGGGGGGCGCTAGAGCCTGGGGGAGCCGGGGGGGGGGCCCGCTAGAGCCTGGGGGAGCCGGGGGGGGGCCCGCTAGAGCCTGGGGGAGCCGGGGGGGGCCCGCTAGAGCCTGGGGGAGCTGGGGGGGGCCCGCTAGAGCCTGGGGGAGCTGGGGGGGGCCCGCTAGAGCCTGGGGGAGCTGGGGGGGGCCCGCTAGAGCCTGGGGGAGCCGGGGGGGGCCCGCTAGAGCCTGGGGGAGCCGGGGGGGGCCCGCTAGAGCCTGGGGGAGCCGGGGGGGGCCCGCTAGAGCCTGGGGGAGCCGGGGGGGGCCCGCTAGAGCCTGGGGGAGCCGGGGGGGGCCCGCTAGAGCCTGGGGGAGCCGGGGGGGGCCCGCTAGAGCCTGGGGGAGCCGGGGGGGGCCCGCTAGAGCCTGGGGGAGCCGGGGGGGCCCGCTAGAGCCTGGGGGAGCCGGGGGGGGCCGCTAGAGCCGGGGGGGCCCGGGGGGGCCCGCTAGAGCCGGGGGGGGCCCGCTAGAGCCTGGGGGAGCCGGGGGGGGCCCGCTAGAGCCTGGGGGAGCCGGGGGGGGCCCGCTAGAGCCTGGGGGAGCCGGGGGGGGCCCGCTAGAGCCTGGGGGAGCCGGGGGGGGCCCGCTAGAGCCGGGGGGGCCCGGGGGGGCCCGCTAGAGCCGGGGGGGGCCCGCTAGAGCCTGGGGGAGCCGGGGGGGGCCCGCTAGAGCCTGGGGGAGCCGGGGGGGGGCCCGCTAGAGCCTGGGGGAGCCGGGGGGGGGCCCGCTAGAGCCTGGGGGAGCCGGGGGGGGCCGCTAGAGCCTGGGGGAGCCGGGGGGGGCCGCTAGAGCCTGGGGGAGCCGGGGGGGGCCGCTAGAGCCTGGGGGAGCCGGGGGGGGCCCGCTAGAGCCTGGGGGAGCCGGGGGGGGCCCGCTAGAGCCTGGGGGAGCCGGGGGGGGCCCGCTAGAGCCTGGGGGAGCCGGGGGGGGCCCGCTAGAGCCTGGGGGAGCCGGGGGGGGCCCGCTAGAGCCTGGGGGAGCCGGGGGGGGCCCGCTAGAGCCTGGGGGAGCCGGGGGGGGCCCGCTAGAGCCTGGGGGAGCCGGGGGGGGCCCGCTAGAGCCTGGGGGAGCCGGGGGGGGCCCGCTAGAGCCTGGGGGAGCCGGGGGGGGCCCGCTAGAGCCTGGGGGAGCCGGGGGGGGCCCGCTAGAGCCTGGGGGAGCCGGGGGGGGCCCGCTAGAGCCTGGGGGAGCCGGGGGGGGGCCCGCTAGAGCCTGGGGGAGCCGGGGGGGGCCCGCTAGAGCCTGGGGGAGCCGGGGGGGGCCCGCTAGAGCCTGGGGGAGCCGGGGGGGGCCCGCTAGAGCCGGGGGGGAGCCGGGGGGGGCCCGCTAGAGCCGGGGGGGAGCCGGGGGGGGCCCGCTAGAGCCGGGGGGGAGCCGGGGGGGGCCCGCTAGAGCCGGGGGGGAGCCGGGGGGGGCCCGCTAGAGCCGGGGGGGAGCCGGGGGGGGCCCGCTAGAGCCGGGGGGGAGCCGGGGGGGGCCCGCTAGAGCCGGGGGGGAGCCGGGGGGGGCCCGCTAGAGCCGGGGGGGAGCCGGGGGGGGCCCGCTAGAGCCGGGGGGGAGCCGGGGGGGGCCCGCTAGAGCCGGGGGGGAGCCGGGGGGGGCCCGCTAGAGCCGGGGGGAGCCGGGGGGGGCCCGCTAGAGCCGGGGGGAGCCGGGGGGGGCCCGCTAGAGCCGGGGGGAGCCGGGGGGGGCCCGCTAGAGCCGGGGGGAGCCGGGGGGGGCCCGCTAGAGCCGGGGGGAGCCGGGGGGGGCCCGCTAGAGCCGGGGGGGAGCCGGGGACTTGTATGTGTTTTGTTGTTAAAGGCTCAGCTCTCTTAGCTGATATTGTCGGGATTCCTGGGCTGGAGCCTAGAGTTGGGGCAGGTCTGGGCTCCCCCCCCCCCATTAATCACTGAGACTGGGAGACCATCAAGACTGGGCTAGGGAGGATAACTTCTCCTCCCTGGGTTATGAGGACAATGGCTCAGTAGGCTGGGGCCCTTCTGGAATGGGTGGGGATCACAGAAGCCCCCTTGAGAGCTGCTATCTGATGGGCAGGAGTGGTCTTGGCTCCTGTTCTCATCCCCTGGCAGCTTGGGACTCTGGAAATCCTGTCTGGTTTGAGTCAGACTCACTAGCGTGTTGCAAACCCTGTGGGCTTGTCTAGAAACAGTTTAAGAAATGTTCCAGTAGGGTCCACAAACACATAGCTGGTTTGCCTTCTGTAACACTCGGAGGTAGGCACAGCTGTGCCCCCCGCCCCCCCCCCCCCCACTAATGTACTCCAGGTGACTTAATAAGTAAAACGATTTTATGAAGTACAGAAAGGATTTAATTGATTCTAAGTAGTAACGGACAACAAAGTGAATTACCCAATAAACAAAAAACACATCTATATCTAGGGTTACCATGTATCTGTTTTTTCCTGGACATGTCTGGCATTTTGAGGCTTAAATCGCTGTCCTGGGGGATTTTTTTAAATAGCTGCAAATGTCTGGGATTTTTTTTTCTCCCTCCCACCCTCAATCCATGCCCCACAGCTGATGCAGAGGGTAGAGCCAGGGCACCACTGGGTCTTAGTGTCCACCTTTCCCATTTTCCTATCCCTGTTCTGACGCTTGCAGCCAGCTGAGAGCCTGCAGGTGCTGTCTGGGGATATAGTAGTTAAAAGTAAAAAAGCCTCAATCTTCCCAGACCTATTAACACACCATTGAAACTGTTCAAGTGGTAATGAAGCCATTTAAACAGGCATTTGCCATCCCCAAGGTGTGTACTGTCAGTTCCTGAATTTATTGATACAAACAGTGGGCATTCTGGACTGTAACCTTTTGGCTCAGATCAAAGTGTTTACTCAGAGCATGTTTGTCTCCAGGACCTTTGTTTAAAATTTCCTTTTAAAATATTTAATTATTGGGTTGGTGAAGGTTATAAAATCACATCTCTAAAAAAAATCCCTGCATAGATTTTTAGATGCATGATCTTTACCCTTAAATGCTTGAATCTTCAAACATAGAGTTTTTTAAATAACTCTGTCAAAAGACCACCCTTATCTAAAATACACATTTTAATTGCCATAGTTAAAAAGACTTGCTTTCAAAGTCTTCCTGTCCTTTTTGTCCATAACTTTATCCAGATAGCTGGACATTTCTTTATTTCTGACTATCTGATTAACTAATTTTAAGAGCACCTCCAGCAAAATCAGTACGTTAGTAAGATAGAAAATGCTTTGTAATGCCTAAAATCTTTGGAAACATTTTTTTAAAGTTGGTGACCTTTCATAAAGTCTATTGTCATGGAGATAATACAAAGTAAATTAGTGTTCCCTTTTTTTCTAAAAGCAATTAACATTGTGATGAACACACTAACCTTCTGTGACTGATTAATTTAAAATAATGTCTTTGTTTCAGAGAGCTGGGGTGGGTGGATTGGGGGTCCTGACTCCTAGGGGGGCAGGGACTGGGGCGCCCGGATCGCCCCTTTCTCTTCCGTACTCTCACCCCACACAGGGACTGGGGCGCCCGGATCGCCCCTTTCTCTTCCGTACTCTCACCCCACACAGGGACTGGGGCGCCCAGAGCGCCCCTTTCTCTTCTTTACTCTCACCCCACGCAGGGACTGGGGCGCCCGGAACGCCCTTTTCTCTTTCGTACTCTCAACCCACGCAGGGACTGGGGCGCCCGGAGCGCCCCTTTCTCTTTCGTACTCTCACCCCACGCAGGGACTGGGGCGCCCGGAGCGCCCCTTTCTCTTCGGTAGTCTCACCCCACGCAGGGACTGGGGCGCCCGGAGCGCCCCTTTCTCTTCTTTACTCTCACCCCACGCAGGGACTGGGGCGCCCGGAGCGCCCCTTTCTCTTTGGTACTCTCACCCCACGCAGGGACTGGGGCGCCCGGAGCGCCCCTTTCTCTTTGGTACTCTCACCCCACGCAGGGACTGGGGCGCCCGGAGCGCCCCTTTCTCTTTGGTACTCTCACCCCACGCAGGGACTGGGGCGCCCGGAGCGCCCCTTTCTCTTTAGTACTCTCACCCCACGCAGGGACTGGGGCGCCCGGAGCGCCCCTTTCTCTTTCGTACTCTCACCCCACGCAGGGACTGGGGCGCCTGGAGCGCCCCTTTCTCTTTCGTACTCTCACCCCACGCAGGGACTGGGGCGCCTGGAGCGCCCCTTTCTCTTTCGTACTCTCACCCCATGCAGGGACTGGGGCGCCCGGAGCGCCCCTTTCTCTTCTTTACTCTCACCCCACGCAGGGACTGGGGCGCCCGGAGCGCCCCTTTCTCTTCTTTACTCTCACCCCACGCAGGGACTGGGGCGCCCGGAGCGCCCCTTTCTCTTCTTTACTCTCACCCCACGCAGGGACTGGGGCGCCCGGAGCGCCCCTTTCTCTTTCGTACTCTCACCCCACGCAGGGACTGGGGCGCCCGGAGCGCCCCTTTCTCTTTCGTACTCTCACCCCACGCAGGGACTGGGGCGCCCGGAGCGCCCCTTTCTCTTTCGTACTCTCACCCCACGCAGGGACTGGGGCGCCCGGAGCGCCCCTTTCTCTTTCGTACTCTCACCCCACGCAGGGACTGGGGCGCCCGGAGCGCCCCTTTCTCTTCTTTACTCTCACCCCACGCAGGGACTGGGGTGCCTGGAGCGCCCCTTTCTCTTCTTTACTCTCACCCCACGCAGGGACTGGGGCGCCCGGAGCGCCCCTTTCTCTTTCGTACTCTCACCCCACGCAGGGACTGGGGCGCCCGGAGCGCCCCTTTCTCTTTCGTACTCTCACCCCACGCAGGGACTGGGGCGCCCGGAGCGCCCCTTTCTCTTTGGTACTCTCACCCCACGCAGGGACTGGGGAGCCCGGAGCGCCCCTTTCTCTTTCGTACTCTCACCCCACGCAGGGACTGGGGAGCCCGGAGCGCCCCTTTCTCTTTGGTACTCTCACCCCACGCAGGGACTGGGGCGCCCGGAGCGCCCCTTTCTCTTCTTTACTCTCACCCCACGCAGGGACTGGGGCGCCCGGAGCGCCCCTTTCTCTTTCGTACTCTCACCCCACGCAGGGACTGGGGCGCCCGGAGCGCCCCTTTCTCTTCTTTACTCTCACCCCACGCAGGGACTGGGGCGCCCGGAGCGCCCCTTTCTCTTTCGTACTCTCACCCCACGCAGGGACTGGGGGGCCCGGAGCGCCCCTTTCTCTTTCGTACTCTCACCCCACGCAGGGACTGGGGAGCCCGGAGCGCCCCTTTCTCTTTGGTACTCTCACCCCACGCAGGGACTGGGGAGCCCGGAGCGCCCCTTTCTCTTTGGTAGTCTCACCCCACGCAGGGACTGGGGCGCCCGGAGCGCCCCTTTCTCTTTCGTACTCTCACCCCACGCAGGGACTGGGGCGCCCGGAGCGCCCCTTTCTCTTTCCGTACTCTCACTCCACGCAGGGACTGGGGCGCCCGGAGCGCCCCTTTCTCTTTCCGTACTCTCACCGCACGCAGGGACTGGGGCGCCCGGAGCGCCCCTTTCTCTTTCCGTACTCTCACTCCACGCAGGGACTGGGGCGCCCGGAGCGCCCCTTTCTCTTTCGTACTCTCACCCCACGCAGGGACTGGGGCGCCCGGAGCGCCCCTTTCTCCTCTTTACTCTCACCCCACGCAGGGACTGGGGCGCCCGGAGCGCCCCTTTCTCTTTCCGTACTCTCACTCCACGCAGGGACTGGGGCGCCCGGAGCGCCCCTTTCTCTTCCGTACTCTCACCCCACGCAGGGACTGGGGCGCCCGGAGCGCCCCTTTCTCTTTCGTACTCTCACCCCACGCAGGGACTGGGGGGCCCGGAGCGCCCCTTTCTCTTTCGTACTCTCACCCCACGCAGGGACTTGGGCGCCCGGAGCGCCCCTTTCTCTTCTTTACTCTCACCCCACGCAGGGACTAGGGCGCCCGGAGTGCCCCTTTCTCTTTCCGTACTCTCACTCCACGCAGGGACTGGGGCGCCCGGAGCGCCCCTTTCTCTTCTTTACTCACCCCACGCAGGGACTGGGGCGCCCGGAGCGCCCCTTTCTCTTTGGTACTCTCACCCCACGCAGGGACTGGGGCGCCCGGAGCGCCCCTTTCTCTTTGGTACTCTCACCCCACGCAGGGACTGGGGCGCCCGGAGCGCCCCTTTCTCTTCTTTACTCTCACCCCACGCAGGGACTGGGGTGCCCGGAGCGCCCCTTTCTCTTTGGTACTCTCACCCCACGCAGGGACTGGGGCGCCCGGAGCGCCCCTTTCTCTTTGGTACTCTCACCCCACGCAGGGACTGGGGCGCCCGGAGCGCCCCTTTCTCTTTGGTACTCTCACCCCACGCAGGGACTGGGGCGCCCGGAGCGCCCCTTTCTCTTTCGTACTCTCACCCCACGCAGGGACTGGGGCACCCGGATCGCCCCTTTCTCTTTCGTACTCTCACCCCACACAGGGACTGGGGCGCCCGGAGCGCCCCTTTCTCTTCTTTACTCTCACCCCACGCAGGGACTGGGGCGCCCGGAGCGCCCTTTTCTCTTTCGTACTCTCACCCCACGCAGGGACTGGGGCGCCCGGAGCGCCCTTTTCTCTTTCGTACTCTCACCCCACGCAGGGACTGGGGCGCCCGGAGCGCCCCTTTCTCTTTCGTACTCTCACCCCACGCAGGGACTGGGGCGCCCGGAGCGCCCCTTTCTCTTCTTTACTCTCACCCCACGCAGGGACTGGGGCGCCCGGAGCGCCCCTTTCTCTTCTTTACTCTCACCCCACGCAGGGACTGGGGCGCCCGGAGCGCCCCTTTCTCTTCTTTACTCTCACCCCACGCAGGGACTGGGGCGCCCGGAGCGCCCCTTTCTCTTTGGTAGTCTCACCCCACGCAGGGACTGGGGCGCCCGGAGCGCCCCTTTCTCTTTGGTAGTCTCACCCCACGCAGGGACTGGGGCGCCCGGAGCGCCCCTTTCTCTTTGGTAGTCTCACCCCACGCAGGGACTGGGGCGCCCGGAGCGCCCCTTTCTCTTTGGTAGTCTCACCCCACGCAGGGACTGGGGCGCCCGGAGCGCCCCTTTCTCTTTGGTAGTCTCACCCCACGCAGGGACTGGGGCGCCCGGAGCGCCCCTTTCTCTTTGGTAGTCTCACTCCACGCAGGGACTGGGGCGCCCGGAGCGCCCCTTTCTCTTTGGTAGTCTCACCCCACGCAGGGACTGGGGCGCCCGGAGCGCCCCTTTCTCTTTGGTAGTCTCACCCCACGCAGGGACTGGGGCGCCCGGAGCGCCCCTTTCTCTTTGGTAGTCTCACCCCACGCAGGGACTGGGGCGCCCGGAGCGCCCCTTTCTCTTTGGTAGTCTCACCCCACGCAGGGACTGGGGCGCCCGGAGCGCCCCTTTCTCTTTGGTACTCTCACCCCACGCAGGGACTGGGGCGCCCGGAGCGCCCCTTTCTCTTTGGTACTCTCACCCCACGCAGGGACTGGGGCGCCCGGAGCGCCCCTTTCTCTTTCCGTACTCTCACTCCACGCAGGGACTGGGGCGCCCGGAGCGCCCCTTTCTCCTCTTTACTCTCACCCCACGCAGGGACTGGGGCGCCCGGAGCGCCCCTTTCTCTTTCCGTACTCTCACTCCACGCAGGGACTGGGGCGCCCTGAGCGCCCCTTTCTCTTTCCGTACTCTCACTCCACGCAGGGACTGGGGCGCCCGGAGCGCCCCTTTCTCTTTCCGTACTCTCACTCCACGCAGGGACTGGGGCGCCCGGAGCGCCCCTTTCTCTTTGGTACTCTCACCCCACGCAGGGACTGGGGCGCCCGGAGCGCCCCTTTCTCTTTGGTACTCTCACCCCACGCAGGGACTGGGGTGCCCGGAGCGCCCCTTTCTCTATGGTACTCTCACCCCACGCAGGGACTGGGGCGCCCGGAGCGCCCCTTTCTCTTTCCGTACTCTCACTCCACGCAGGGACTGGGGCGCCCGGAGCGCCCCTTTCTCCTCTTTACTCTCACCCCACGCAGGGACTGGGGCGCCCGGAGCGCCCCTTTCTCTTTCCGTACTCTCACTCCACGCAGGGACTGGGGCGCCCTGAGCGCCCCTTTCTCTTTCCGTACTCTCACCCCACGCAGGGACTGGGGCGCCCGGAGCGCCCCTTTCTCTTTGGTACTCTCAACCCACGCAGGGACTGGGGCGCCCGGAGCGCCCCTTTCTCTTTGGTACTCTCACCCCACGCAGGGACTGGGGCGCACGGAGCGCCCCTTTCTCTTTGGTACTCTCACCCCACGCAGGGACTGGGGCGCCCGGAGCGCCCCTTTCTCTTTCCGTACTCTCACTCCACGCAGGGACTGGGGCGCCCGGAGTGCCCCTTTCTCCTCTTTACTCTCACCCCACGCAGGGACTGGGGCGCCCGGAGCGCCCCTTTCTCTTCTTTACTCTCACCCCACGCAGGGACTGGGGCGCCCGGAGCGCCCCTTTCTCTTCTTTACTCTCACCCCACGCAGGGACTGGGGCGCCCGGAGCGCCCCTTTCTCTTCTTTACTCTCACCCCACGCAGGGACTGGGGCGCCCGGAGCGCCCCTTTCTCTTTGGTAGTCTCACCCCACGCAGGGACTGGGGCGCCCGGAGCGCCCCTTTCTCTTTGGTAGTCTCACCCCACGCAGGGACTGGGGCGCCCGGAGCGCCCCTTTCTCTTTGGTAGTCTCACCCCACGCAGGGACTGGGGCGCCCGGAGCGCCCCTTTCTCTTTGGTAGTCTCATCCCACGCAGGGACTGGGGCGCCCGGAGCGCCCCTTTCTCTTTGGTAGTCTCACCCCACGCAGGGACTGGGGCGCCCGGAGCGCCCCTTTCTCTTTGGTAGTCTCACCCCACGCAGGGACTGGGGCGCCCGGAGCGCCCCTTTCTCTTTGGTAGTCTCACCCCACGCAGGGACTGGGGCGCCCGGAGCGCCCCTTTCTCTTCGGTAGTCTCACCCCACGCAGGGACTGGGGCGCCCGGAGCGCCCCTTTCTCTTCGGTAGTCTCACCCCACGCAGGGACTGGGGCGCCCGGAGCGCCCCTTTCTCTTTGGTAGTCTCACCCCACGCAGGGACTGGGGCGCCCGGAGCGCCCCTTTCTCTTTCCGTACTCTCACTCCACGCAGGGACTGGGGCGCCCGGAGCGCCCCTTTCTCCTCTTCACTCTCACCCCACGCAGGGACTGGGGCGCACGGAGCGCCCCTTTCTCTTTCCGTACTCTCACTCCACGCAGGGACTGGGGCGCCCTGAGCGCCCCTTTCTCTTTCAGTACTCTCACCCCACGCAGGGACTGGGGCGCCCGGAGCGCCCCTTTCTCTTTGGTACTCTCACCCCACGCAGGGACTGGGGCGCCCGGAGCGCCCCTTTCTATTTCCGTACTCTCACCCCACGCAGGGACTGGGGCGCCAGGAGCGCCCCTTTCTCCTCTTTACTCTCACCCCACGCAGGGACTGGGGCGCCCGGAGCGCCCCTTTCTCTTTCCGTACTCTCACTCCACGCAGGGACTGGGGCGCCCTGAGCGCCCCTTTCTCTTTCCGTACTCTCACCCCACGCAGGGACTGGGGCGCCCGGAGCGCCCCTTTCTCTTTGGTACTCTCACCCCACGCAGGGACTGGGGCGCCTGGAGCGCCCCTTTCTCTTTGGTACTCTCACCCCACTCAGGGACTGGGGTGCCCGGAGCGCCCCTTTCTCTATGGTACTCTCACCCCACGCAGGGACTGGGGCGCCCGGAGCGCCCCTTTCTCTTTCCGTACTCTCACTCCACGCAGGGACTGGGGCGCCCGGAGCGCCCCTTTCTCCTCTTTACTCTCACCCCACGCAGGGACTGGGGCGCCCGGAGCGCCCCTTTCTCTTTCCGTACTCTCACTCCACGCAGGGACTGGGGCGCCCTGAGCGCCCCTTTCTCTTTCCGTACTCTCACCCCACGCAGGGACTGGGGCGCCCGGAGCGCCCCTTTCTCTTTGGTACTCTCACCCCACGCAGGGACTGGGGCGCCCGGAGCGCCCCTTTCTCTTTGGTACTCTCACCCCACGCAGGGACTGGGGCGCCCGGAGCGCCCCTTTCTCTTTGGTACTCTCACCCCACGCAGGGACTGGGGCGCCCGGAGCGCCCCTTTCTCTTTCCGTACTCTCACTCCACGCAGGGACTGGGGCGCCCGGAGCGCCCCTTTCTCCTCTTTACTCTCACCCCACGCAGGGACTGGGGCGCCCGGAGCGCCCCTTTCTCCTCTTTACTCTCACCCCACGCAGGGACTGGGGCGCCCGGAGAGCCCCTTTCTCTTTCCGTACTCTCACTCCACGCAGGGACTGGGGCGTCCGGAGCGCCCCTTTCTCTTTCCGTACTCTCACTCCACGCAGGGACTGGGGCGCCCTGAGCGCCCCTTTCTCTTTCCGTACTCTCACTCCACGCAGGGACTGGGGCGCCCGGAGCGCCCCTTTCTCTTTGGTACTCTCACCCCACGCAGGGACTGGGGCGCCCGGAGCGCCCCTTTCTCTTTCCTACTCTCACCCCACGCAGGGACTGGGGCGCCCGGAGCGCCCCTTTCTCTTTCCTACTCTCACCCCATGCAGGGACTGGGGCGCCCGGAGCGCCCCTTTCTCTTCTTTACTCTCACCCCACGCAGGGACTGGGGCGCCCGGAGCGCCCCTTTCTCTTTCGTACTCTCACCCCATGCAGGGACTGGGGTGCCCGGAGCGCCCCTTTCTCTTTGGTACTCTCACCCCACGCAGGGACTGGGGCGCCCGGAGCGCCCCTTTCTCTTTAGTACTCTCACCCCACGCAGGGACTGGGGAGCCCGGAGCGCCCCTTTCTCTTTAGTACTCTCACCCCACGCAGGGACTGGGGCGCCCGGAGCGCCCCTTTCTCTTTCGTACTCTCACCCCACGCAGGGACTGGGGCGCCCGGAGCGCCCCTTTCTCTTTCGTACTCTCACCCCACGCAGGGACTGGGGCGCCCGGAGGGCCCCTTTCTCTTTCGTACTCTCACCCCACGCAGGGACTGGGGCGCCCGGAGGGCCCCTTTCTCTTCTTTACTCTCACCCCACGCAGGGACTGGGGCGCCCGGAGTGCCCCTTTCTCCTCTTTACTCTCACCCCACGCAGGGACTGGGGCGCCCGGAGCGCCCCTTTCTCTTTCCGTACTCTCACTCCACGCAGGGACTGGGGCGCCCTGAGCGCCCCTTTCTCTTTCCGTACTCTCACCCCACGCAGGGACTGGGGCGCCCGGAGCGCCCCTTTCTCTTTGGTACTCTCACCCCACGCAGGGACTGGGGCGCCCGGAGCGCCCCTTTCTCTTTGGTACTCTCACCCCACGCAGGGACTGGGGCGCCCGGAGCGCCCCTTTCTCTTTGGTACTCTCACCCCACGCAGGGACTGGGGCGCCCGGAGCGCCCCTTTCTCTTTCCGTACTCTCACTCCACGCAGGGACTGGGGCGCCCGGAGCGCCCCTTTCTCCTCTTTACTCTCACCCCACGCAGGGACTGGGGCGCCCGGAGCGCCCCTTTCTCCTCTTTACTCTCACCCCACGCAGGGACTGGGGCGCCCGGAGAGCCCCTTTCTCTTTCCGTACTCTCACTCCACGCAGGGACTGGGGCGTCCGGAGCGCCCCTTTCTCTTTCCGTACTCTCACTCCACGCAGGGACTGGGGCGCCCTGAGCGCCCCTTTCTCTTTCCGTACTCTCACTCCACGCAGGGACTGGGGCGCCCGGAGCGCCCCTTTCTCTTTGGTACTCTCACCCCACGCAGGGACTGGGGCGCCCGGAGCGCCCCTTTCTCTTTCCTACTCTCACCCCACGCAGGGACTGGGGCGCCCGGAGCGCCCCTTTCTCTTTCCTACTCTCACCCCATGCAGGGACTGGGGCGCCCGGAGCGCCCCTTTCTCTTCTTTACTCTCACCCCACGCAGGGACTGGGGCGCCCGGAGCGCCCCTTTCTCTTTCGTACTCTCACCCCATGCAGGGACTGGGGTGCCCGGAGCGCCCCTTTCTCTTTGGTACTCTCACCCCACGCAGGGACTGGGGCGCCCGGAGCGCCCCTTTCTCTTTAGTACTCTCACCCCACGCAGGGACTGGGGAGCCCGGAGCGCCCCTTTCTCTTTAGTACTCTCACCCCACGCAGGGACTGGGGCGCCCGGAGCGCCCCTTTCTCTTTCGTACTCTCACCCCACGCAGGGACTGGGGCGCCCGGAGCGCCCCTTTCTCTTTCGTACTCTCACCCCACGCAGGGACTGGGGCGCCCGGAGGGCCCCTTTCTCTTTCGTACTCTCACCCCACGCAGGGACTGGGGCGCCCGGAGCGCCCCTTTCTCTTTGGTACTCTCACCCCACGCAGGGACTGGGGCGCACGGAGCGCCCCTTTCTCTTTGGTACTCTCACCCCACGCAGGGACTGGGGCGCCCGGAGCGCCCCTTTCTCTTTCCGTACTCTCACTCCACGCAGGGACTGGGGCGCCCGGAGTGCCCCTTTCTCCTCTTTACTCTCACCCCACGCAGGGACTGGGGCGCCCGGAGCGCCCCTTTCTCTTCTTTACTCTCACCCCACGCAGGGACTGGGGCGCCCGGAGCGCCCCTTTCTCTTCTTTACTCTCACCCCACGCAGGGACTGGGGCGCCCGGAGCGCCCCTTTCTCCTCTTTACTCTCACCCCACGCAGGGACTGGGGCGCCCGGAGCGCCCCTTTCTCTTTCCGTACTCTCACCCCACGCAGGGACTGGGGCGCCCGGAGCGCCCCTTTCTCTTTGGTACTCTCACCCCACGCAGGGACTGGGGCGCCCGGAGCGCCCCTTTCTCTTTGGTACTCTCACCCCACGCAGGGACTGGGGCGCCCGGAGCGCCCCTTTCTCTTTCCGTACTCTCACCCCACGCAGGGACTGGGGTGCCTGTAGCGCCCCTTTCTCTTTGGTACTCTCACCCCACGCAGGGACTGGGGCGCCCGGAGCGTCCCTTTCTCTTTGGTACTCTCACCCCACGCAGGGACTGGGGCGCCCGGAGCGCCCCATTCTCTTTCCGTACTCTCACTCCACGCAGGGACTGGGGCGTCCGGAGCGCCCCTTTCTCTTTCCTACTCTCACTCCACGCAGGGACTGGGGCGTCCGGAGCGCCCCTTTCTCTTTCCTACTCTCACTCCACGCAGGGACTGGGGCGCCCGGAGCGCCCCTTTCTCTTCTTTACTCTCACCCCACGCAGGGACTGGGGCGCCCGGAGCGCCCCTTTCTCTTTCCTACTCTCACCCCACGCAGGGACTGGGGCGCCCGGAGCGCCCCTTTCTCTTTCCTACTCTCACCCCACGCAGGGACTGGGGCGCCCGGAGCTCCCCTTTCTCTTTCCTACTCTCACCCCACGCAGGGACTGGGGCGCCCGGAGCGCCCCTTTCTCTTTCCTACTCACCCCACGCAGGGACTGGGGCGCCCGGAGCGCCCCTTTCTCTTCTTTACTCTCACCCCACGCAGGGACTGGGGCGCCCGGAGCGCCCCTTTCTCTTTCGTACTCTCACCCCACGCAGGGACTGGGGCGCCCGGAGCGCCCTTTTCTCTTTGGTACTCTCACCCCACGCAGGGACTGGGGCGCCCGGAGCGCCCCTTTCTCTTTGGTACTCTCACCCCACGCAGGGACTGGGGCGCCCGGAGCGCCCCTTTCTCTTTGGTACTCTCACCCCACGCAGGGACTGGGGCGCCCGGAGCGCCCCTTTCTCTTTCGTACTCTCACCCCACGCAGGGACTGGGGCGCCCGGAGCGCCCCTTTCTCTTTGGTACACTCACCCCACGCAGGGACTGGGGCGCCCGGAGCGCCCCTTTCTCTTCTTTACTCTCACCCCACGCAGGGACTGGGGCGCCCGGAGCGCCCCTTTCTCTTTCGTACTCTCACCCCACGCAGGGACTGGGGCGCCCGGAGCGCCCCTTTCTCTTTCGTACTCTCACCCCACGCAGGGACTGGGGCGCCCGGAGCGCCCCTTTCTCTTTCGTACTCTCACCACACGCAGGGACTGGGGCGCCCGGAGCGCCCCTTTCTCTTTGGTACTCTCACCCCACGCAGGGACTGGGGTGCCCGGAGCGCCCCTTTCTCTTTGGTACTCTCACCCCACGCAGGGACTGGGGTGCCCGGAGCGCCCCTTTCTCTTTGGTACTCTCACCCCACGCAGGGACTGGGGTGCCCGGAGCGCCCCTTTCTCTTTGGTACTCTCACCCCACGCAGGGACTGGGGCGCCCGGAGCGCCCCTTTCTCTTTGGTACTCTCACCCCACGCAGGGAATGGGGCGCCCGGAGCGCCCCTTTCTCTTCTTTACTCTCACCCCACGCAGGGACTGGGGCGCCAGGAGCGCCCCTTTCTCTTCTTTACTCTCACCCCACGCAGGGACTGGGGCGCCCGGAGGGCCCCTTTCTCTTCTTTACTCTCACCCCACGCAGGGACTGGGGCGCCCGGAGGGCCTCTTTCTCCTCTTTACTCTCACCCCACGCAGGGACTGGGGCGCCCGGAGCGCCCCTTTCTCTTTCCGTACTCTCACTCCACGCAGGGACTGGGCGCCCGGAGCGCCCCTTTCTCTTTGGTACTCTCACCCCACGCAGGGACTGGGGCGCCCGGAGCGCCCCTTTCTCTTTGGTACTCTCACCCCACGCAGGGACTGGGGCGCCCGGAGCGCCCCTTTCTCTTTGGTACTCTCACCCCACGCAGGGACTGGGGCGCCCGGAGCGCCCCTTTCTCTTTCCGTACTCTCACTCAACGCAGGGACTGGGGCGCCCGGAGCGCCCCTTTCTCCTCTTTACTCTCACCCCACGCAGGGACTGGGGCGCCCGGAGCGCCCCTTTCTCTTCTTTACTCTCACCCCACGCAGGGACTGGGGCGCCCGGAGCGCCCCTTTCTCTTTCCGTACACTCACTCCACGCAGGGACTGGGGCGCCCGGAGCGCCCCTTTCTCTTCTTTACTCTCACCCCACGCAGGGACTGGGGCGCCCGGAATGCCCCTTTCTCTTCTTTACTCTCACCCCACGCAGGGACTGGGGCGCCCGGAGCGCCCCTTTCTCTTCTTTACTCTCACCCCACGCAGGGACTGGGGCGCCCGGAGCGCCCCTTTCTCTTCTTTACTCTCACCCCACGCAGGGACTGGGGCGCCCGGAGCGCCCCTTTCTCTTCTTTACTCTCACCCCACGCAGGGACTGGGGCGCCCGGAGGGCCCCTTTCTCTTCTTTACTCTCACCCCACGCAGGGACTGGGGCGCCCGGAGCGCCCCTTTCTCTTCTTTACTCTCACCCCACGCAGGGACTGGGGCGCCCGGAGCGCCCCTTTCTCTTCTTTACTCTCACCCCACGCAGGGACTGGGGCGCCCGGAGCGCCCCTTTCTCTTCTTTACTCTCACCCCACGCAGGGACTGGGGCGCCCGGAGCGCCCCTTTCTCTTGGGTACTCTCACCCCACGCAGGGACTGGGGCGCCCGGAGCGCCCCTTTCTCTTGGGTACTCTCACCCCACGCAGGGACTGGGGCGCCCGGAGCGCCCCTTTCTCTTGGGTACTCTCACCCCACGCAGGGACTGGGGCGCCCGGAGCGCCCCTTTCTCTTGGGTACTCTCACCCCACGCAGGGACTGGGGCGCCCGGAGCCCCCCTTTCTCTTTGGTATTCTCACCCCACGCAGGGACTGGGGCGCCCGGAGCGCCCCTTTCTCTTTGGTACTCTCACCCCACGCAGGGACTGGGGCGCCCGGAGCGCCCCTTTCTCCTCTTTACTCTCACCCCACGCAGGGACTGGGGCGCCCGGAGCGCCCCTTTCTCCTCTTTACTCTCACCCCACGCAGGGACTGGGGCGCCCGGAGCGCCCCTTTCTCTTTCCGTACTCTCACCCCACGCAGGGACTGGGGCGCCCGGAGCGCCCCTTTCTCTTTCCGTACTCTCACCCCCACGCAGGGACTGGGGTGCCCGGAGCGCCCCTTTCTCCTCTTTACTCTCACCCCACGCAGGGACTGGGGCGCCCGGAGCGCCCCTTTCTCTTTCCGTACTCTCACCCCACGCAGGGACTGGGGCGCCCGGAGCGCCCCTTTCTCTTTCCGTACTCTCACCCCACGCAGGGACTGGGGCGCCCGGAGCGCCCCTTTCTCTTCTTTACTCTCACCCCACGCAGGGACTGGGGCGCCCGGAGCGCCCCTTTCTCTTTCGTACTCTCACCCCACGCAGGGACTGGGGCGCCCGGAGCGCCCTTTTCTCTTTGGTACTCTCACCCCACGCAGGGACTGGGGCGCCCGGAGCGCCCCTTTCTCTTTCCTACTCTCACCCCACGCAGGGACTGGGGCGCCCGGAGCGCCCCTTTCTCTTTCCTACTCTCACCCCACGCAGGGACTGGGGCGCCCGGAGCGCCCCTTTCTCTTTCCTACTCTCACCCCACGCAGGGACTGGGGCGCCCGGAGCGCCCCTTTCTCTTTCCGTACTCTCACTCCACGCAGGGACTGGGGCGCCCGGAGCGCCCCTTTCTCTTTGGTACTCTCACCCCACGCAGGGACTGGGGCGCCCGGAGCGCCCCTTTCTCTTTGGTACTCTCACCCCACGCAGGGACTGGGGCGCCCGGAGCGCCCTTTTCTCTTTCGTACTCTCACCCCACGCAGGGACTGGGGCGCCCGGAGCGCCCCTTTCTCTTTGGTACTCTCACCCCACGCAGGGACTGGGGCGCCCGGAGCGCCCCTTTCTCTTTCGTACTCTCACCCCACGCAGGGACTGGGGCGCCCGGAGCGCCCCTTTCTCTTAGGTACACTCACCCCACGCAGGGACTGGGGCGCCCGGAGCGCCCCTTTCTCTTTGGTACTCTCACCCCACGCAGGGACTGGGGCGCCCGGAGCGCCCCTTTCTCTTTGGTACTCTCACCCCACGCAGGGACTGGGGCGCCCGGAGCGCCCCTTTCTCTTTGGTACTCTCACCCCACGCAGGGACTGGGGCGCCCGGAGCGCCCCTTTCTCTTTGGTACTCTCACCCCACGCAGGGACTGGGGCGCCCGGAGCGCCCCTTTCTCTTTCGTACTCTCACCCCACGCAGGGAATGGGGCGCCCGGAGCGCCCCTTTCTCTTCTTTACTCTCACCCCACGCAGGGACTGGGGCGCCCGGAGCGCCCCTTTCTCTTCTTTACTCTCACCCCACGCAGGGACTGGGGCGCCCGGAGCGCCCCTTTCTCTTCTTTACTCTCACCCCACGCAGGGACTGGGGCGCCCGGAGGGCCCCTTTCTCTTCTTTACTCTCACCCCACGCAGGGACTGGGGCGCCCGGAGGGCCTCTTTCTCCTCTTTACTCTCACCCCACGCAGGGACTGGGGCGCCCGGAGCGCCCCTTTCTCTTTCCGTACTCTCACTCCACGCAGGGACTGGGCGGCCCGGAGCGCCCCTTTCTCTTTGGTACTCTCACCCCACGCAGGGACTGGGGCGCCCGGAGCGCCCCTTTCTCTTTGGTACTCTCACCCCACGCAGGGACTGGGGCGCCCGGAGCGCCCCTTTCTCTTTGGTACTCTCACCCCACGCAGGGACTGGGGCGCCCGGAGCGCCCCTTTCTCTTTCCGTACTCTCACTCAACACAGGGACTGGGGCGCCCGGAGCGCCCCTTTCTCCTCTTTACTCTCACCCCACGCAGGGACTGGGGCGCCCGGAGCGCCCCTTTCTCTTCTTTACTCTCACCCCACGCAGGGATTGGGGCGCCCGGAGCGCCCCTTTCTCTTTCCGTACTCTCACTCCACGCAGGGACTGGGGCGCCCCGGAGCGCCCCTTTCTCTTCTTTACTCTCACCCCACGCAGGGACTGGGGCGCCCGGAGGCGCCCCTTTCTCTTCTTTACTCTCACCCCACGCAGGGACTGGGGCGCCCGGAGCGCCACTTTCTCTTCTTTACTCTCACCCCACGCAGGGACTGGGGCGCCCGGAGGGCCCCTTTCTCTTCTTTACTCTCACCCCACGCAGGACTGGGGCGCCCGGAGCGCCCCTTTCTCTTCTGTACTCTCACCCCACGCAGGGACTGGGGCGCCCGGAGCGCCCCTTTCTCTTCTGTACTCTCACCCCAAGCAGGGACTGGGGCGCCCGGAGCGCCCCTTTCTCTTTCGTACTCTCACCCCACGCAGGACTGGGGCGCCCGGAGCGCCCCTTTCTCTTTGGTACTCTCACCCCACGCAGGGACTGGGGCGCCCGGAGCGCCCCTTTCTCTTTGGTACTCTCACCCCACGCAGGGACTGGGCGCCCGGAGCGCCCCTTTCTCTTTGGTACTCTCACCCCACGCAGGACTGGGGCGGCCGGAGCGCCCCTTTCTCTTTGGTACTCTCACCCCCACGCAGGGACTGGGGCGCCCGGAGCGCCCCTTTCTCTTTGGTACTCTCACTCCACGCAGGGACTGGGGCGCCCGGAGCGCCCTTTCTTTTCCGTACTCTCACTCCACGCAGGGACTGGGGCGCCCGGAGCGCCCCTTTCTCTTTCCGTACTCTCACTCCACGCAGGGACTGGGGCGTCCGGAGCGCCCCTTTCTCTTTCCGTACTCTCACTCCACGCAGGGACTGGGCGCCCGGAGCGCCCCTTTCTCCTCTTTATTCTCACCCCACGCAGGGACTGGGGCGCTCGGAGCGCCCCTTTCTCCTTCGTACTCTCACTCCACGCAGGGACTGGGGCGCCGGAGCGCCCCTTTCTCTTTCCGTACTCTCACTCCACGCAGGGACTGGGGCGCCCGGAGCGCCCCTTTCTCTTTCCGTACTCTCACTCCACGCAGGGACTGGGGCGCCCGGAGCGCCCCTTTCTCTTTCCTACTCTCACCCCACGCAGGGACTGGGGCGCCCGGAGCGCCCCTTTCTCTTTCCCTACTCTCACCCCACGCAGGGACTGGGGCGCCCGGAGCGCCCCTTTCTCTTTCCTACTCTCACCCCATGCAGGGACTGGGGCGCCCGGAGCGCCCCTTTCTCTTTGGTACTCTCACCCCACGCAGGGACTGGGGTGCCCGGAGCGCCCCTTTCTCTTTGGTACTCTCACCCACGCAGGGACTGGGGTGCCCGGAGCGCCCCTTTCTCTTTGGTACTCTCACCCCACGCAGGGACTGGGGTGCCCGGAGCGCGCCCTTTCTCTTTGGTACTCTCACCCCACGCAGGGACTGGGGCGCCCGGAGCGCCCCTTTCTCTTTGGTACTCTCACCCCACGCAGGGAATGGGGCGCCCGGAGCGCCCCTTTCTCTTCTTTACTCTCACCCCACGCAGGGACTGGGGCGCCCGGAGGGCCCCTTTCTCTTCTTTACTCTCACCCCACGCAGGGACTGGGGCGCCCGGAGGGCCCCTTTCTCTTCTTTACTCTCACCCCACGCAGGACTGGGCGCCCGGAGGGCCTCTTTCTCCTCTTTACTCTCACCCCACGCAGGGACTGGGGCGCCCGGAGCGCCCCTTTCTCTTTCCGTACTCTCACTCCCACGCAGGGACTGGGGCGCCCGGAGCGCCCCTTTCTCTTTGGTACTCTCACCCCACGCAGGGACTGGGGCGCCCGGAGCGCCCCTTTCTCTTTGGTACTCTCACCCACGCAGGGACTGGGGCGCCCGGAGCGCCCCTTTCTCTTTGGTACTCTCACCCACGCAGGGACGGGGCGCCCGGAGCGCCCCTTTCTCTTTCCGTACTCTCACTCAACGCAGGGACTGGGGCGCCCGGAGCGCCCCTTTCTCCTCTTTACTCTCACCCCACGCAGGGACTGGGGCGCCCGGAGCGCCCCTTTCTCTTCTTTACTCTCACCCCACGCAGGGACTGGGGCGCCCGGAGCGCCCCTTTCTCTTTCCGTACTCTCACTCCACGCAGGGACTGGGGCGCCCGAGCGCCCCTTTCTCTTCTTACTCTCACCCCACGCAGGGACTGGGGCGCCCGGAATGCCCCTTTCTCTTCTTTACTCTCACCCCACGCAGGGACTGGGGCGCCCGGAGCGCCCCTTTCTCTTCTTTACTCTCACCCCACGCAGGGACTGGGCGCCCGGAGCGCCCCTTCTCTTCTTTACTCTCACCCCACGCAGGGACTGGGGCGCCCGGAGGGCCCCTTTCTCTTCTTTACTCTCACCCCACGCAGGGACTGGGGCGCCCGGAGCGCCCCTTTCTCTTCTTTACTCTCACCCCACGCAGGGACTGGGGCGCCCGGAGCGCCCCCTTTCTCTTCTTCACTCTCACCCCACGCAGGGACTGGGGCGCCCGGAGCGCCCCTTTCTCTTCTTTACTCTCACCCCACGCAGGGACTGGGGCGCCCGGAGCGCCCCTTTTTCTTGGGTACTCTCACCCCACGCAGGGACTGGGGCGCCCGGAGCGCCCCTTTCTCTTGGGTACTCTCACCCCACGCAGGGACTGGGGCGCCCGGAGCGCCCCTTTCTCTTGGGTACTCTCACCCCACGCAGGGACTGGGGCGCCCGGAGCGCCCCTTTCTCTTGGGTACTCTCACCCCACGCAGGGACTGGGGCGCCCGGAGCGCCCCTTTCTCTTGGGTACTCTCACCCCACGCAGGGACTGGGGCGCCCGGAGCGCCCCTTTCTCTTGGGTACTCTCACCCCACGCAGGGACTGGGGCGCCGGAGCGCCCCTTTCTCTTTGGTACTCTCACCCCACGCAGGGACTGGGGCGCCCGGAGCGCCCCTTTCTCCTCTTTACTCTCACCCCACGCAGGGACTGGGGCGCCCGGAGCGCCCCTTTCTCCTCTTTACTCTCACCCCACGCAGGGACTGGGGCGCCCGGAGCGCCCCTTTCTCTTTGGTACTCTCACCCCACGCAGGGACTGGGGCGCCCGGAGCGCCCCTTTCTCTTTGGTACTCTCACCCCACGCAGGGACTGGGGCGCCCGGAGCGCCCCTTTCTCCTCTTTACTCTCACCCCACGCAGGGACTGGGGCGCCCGGAGCGCCCCTTTCTCTTTCCGTACTCTCACCCCACGCAGGGACTGGGGCGCCCGGAGCGCCCTTTTCTCTTTCGTACTCTCACCCCACGCAGGGACTGGGGCGCCCGGAGCGCCCTTTTCTCTTTCGTTTTCTCTTTCGTAGTCTCACCCCACGCAGGACTGGGGCGCCCGGAGCGCCCCTTTCTCTTTCGTAGTCTCACCCCACGCAGGGACTGGGGCGCCCGGAGCGCCCCTTTCTCTTTCGTACTCTCACCCCACGCAGGGACTGGGGCGCCCGGAGCGCCCCCTTTCTCTTTGGTACTCTCACCCCACGCAGGGACTGGGGCGCCCGGAGCGCCCCTTTCTCTTTGGTACTCTCACCCCACGCAGGGACTGGGGCGCCCGGAGCGCCCCTTTCTCTTTGGTACTCTCACCCCACGCAGGGAATGGGGCGCCCGGAGCACCCCTTTCTCTTCTTTACTCTCACCCCACGCAGGGACTGGGGCGCCCGGAGGCCCCTTTCTCTTCTTTACTCTCACCCCACGCAGGGACTGGGGCGCCCGGAGGGCCCCTTTCTCTTCTTTACTCTCACCCCACGCAGGGACTGGGGCGCCCGGAGGGCTCTTTCTCCTCTTTACTCTCACCCCACGCAGGGACTGGGGCGCCCGGAGCGCCCCTTTCTCTTTCCGTACTCTCACTCCACGCAGGACTGGGGCGCCCGGAGCGCCCCTTTCTCTTTGGTACTCTCACCCCACGCAGGGACTGGGGCGCCCGGAGCGCCCCTTTCTCTTTGGTACTCTCACCCCACGCAGGGACTGGGCGCCCGGAGCGCCCCTTTCTCTTTGGTACTCTCACCCCACGCAGGGACTGGGGCGCCCGGAGCGCCCCTTTCTCTTTCCGTACTCTCACTCAACGCAGGGACTGGGGCGCCCGGAGCGCCCCTTTCTCCTCTTTACTCTCACCCCACGCAGGGACTGGGGCGCCCGGAGCGCCCCTTTCTCTTCTTTACTCTCACCCCACGCAGGGACTGGGGCGCCCGGAGCGCCCCTTTCTCTTTCCGTACTCTCACTCCACGCAGGGACTGGGGCGCCCGGAGCGCCCCTTTCTCTTCTTTACTCTCACCCACGCAGGGACTGGGGCGCCCGGAATGCCCCTTTCTCTTCTTTACTCTCACCCCACGCAGGGACTGGGGCGCCCGAGCGCCCCTTTCTCTTCTTTACTCTCACCCCACGCAGGGACTGGGCGCCCGGAGCGCCCCTTCTCTTCTTTACTCTCACCCCACGCAGGGACTGGGGCGCCCGGAGGGCCCCTTTCTCTTCTTTACTCTCACCCACGCAGGGACTGGGGCGCCCGGAGCGCCCCTTTCTCTTCTTTACTCTCACCCCACGCAGGGACTGGGGCGCCCGGAGCGCCCTTTCTCTTCTTCACTCTCACCCCACGCAGGGACTGGGGCGCCCGGAGCGCCCCTTTCTCTTCTTTACTCTCACCCCACGCAGGGACTGGGGCGCCCGGAGCGCCCCTTTTTCTTGGGTACTCTCACCCCACGCAGGGACTGGGGCGCCCGGAGCGCCCCTTTCTCTTGGGTACTCTCACCCACGCAGGGACTGGGGCGCCCGGAGCGCCCCTTTCTCTTGGGTACTCTCACCCCACGCAGGGACTGGGGCGCCCGGAAGCGCCCCTTTCTCTTGGGTACTCTCACCCCACGCAGGGACTGGGGCGCCCGGAGCGCCCCTTTCTCTTTGGTACTCTCACCCCACGCAGGGACTGGGGCGCCCGGAGCGCCCCTTTCTCTTTGGTACTCTCACCCCACGCAGGGACTGGGGGCCCGGAGCGCCCCTTTCTCCTCTTTACTCTCACCCCACGCAGGGACTGGGGCGCCCGGAGCGCCCCTTTCTCCTCTTTACTCTCACCCCACGCAGGGACTGGGGCGCCCGGAGCGCCCCTTTTCTCTTTGGTACTCTCACCCCACGCAGGGACTGGGGCGCCCGGAGCGCCCCTTCTTCTCTTTGGTACTCTCACCCCACGCAGGGACTGGGGCGCCCGGAGCGCCCCTTTCTCCTCTTTACTCTCACCCCACGCAGGGACTGGGGCGCCCGGAGCGCCCCTTTCTCTTTCCGTACTCTCACCCCACGCAGGGACTGGGGCGCCCGGAGCGCCCTTTTCTCTTTCGTACTCTCACCCCACGCAGGGACTGGGGCGCCCGGAGCGCCCTTTTCTCTTTCGTAGTCTCACCCCACGCAGGGACTGGGCGCCCGGAGCGCCCCTTTCTCTTTCGTACTCTCACCCCACGCAGGGACTGGGGCGCCCGGAGCGCCCCCTTTCTCTTTCGTACTCTCACCCCACGCAGGGACTGGGGCGCCCGGAGCGCCCCTTTCTCTTTGGTACTCTCACCCCACGCAGGGACTGGGGCGCCCGGAGCGCCCCTTTCTCTTTGGTACTCTCACCCCACGCAGGGACTGGGGCGCCCGGAGCGCCCCTTTCTCTTTGGTACTCTCACCCCACGCAGGGACTGGGGCGCCCGGAGCGCCCCTTTCTCTTTCGTACTCTCACCCCACGCAGGGAATGGGGCGCCCGGAGCGCCCCTTTCTCTTCTTTACTCTCACCCCACGCAGGGACTGGGCGCCCGGAGCGCCCCTTTCTCTTCTTTACTCTCACCCCACGCAGGGACTGGGGCGCCCGGAGGGCCCCTTTCTCTTCTTTACTCTCACCCCACGCAGGGACTGGGGCGCCCGGAGGGCCTCTTTCTCTCTTTACTCTCACCCCACGCAGGGACTGGGGGCGCCCGGAGCGCCCTTTCTCTTTGGTACTCTCACCCCACGCAGGGACTGGGCGCCCGGAGCGCCCCTTTCTCTTTGGTACTCTCACCCCACGCAGGGACTGGGGCGCCGGAGCGCCCCTTTCTCTTTGGTACTCTCACCCACGCAGGGACTGGGGCGCCCGGAGCGCCCCTTTCTCTTTGGTACTCTCACCCCACGCAGGGACTGGGGCGCCCGGAGCGCCCCTTTCTCTTTCCGTACTCTCACTCAACACAGGGACTGGGGCGCCCGGAGCGCCCCTTTCTCCTCTTTACTCTCACCCCACGCAGGGACTGGGGCGCCCGGAGCGCCCCTTTCTCTTCTTTACTCTCACCCCCACGCAGGGACTGGGGCGCCCGGAGCGCCCCTTTCTCTTTCCGTACTCTCACTCCACGCAGGGACTGGGCGCCCGGAGCGCCCCTTTCTCTTCTTTACTCACCCCACGCAGGGACTGGGGCGCCCGGAGCGCCCCTTTCTCTTCTTTACTCTCACCCCACGCAGGGACTGGGCGCCGGAGCACCCTTTCTCTTCTTTACTCTCACCCCACGCAGGGACTGGGCGCCCGGAGCACCCCTTTCTCTTCTTTACTCTCACCCCACGCAGGGACTGGGGCGCCCGGAGCGCCCCTTTCTCTTCTTTACTCTCACCCCACGCAGGGACTGGGGCGCCCGGAGCGCCCCTTTCTCTTTCGTACTCTCACCCCAACGCAGGGACTGGGCGCCCGGAGCGCCCCTTTCTCTTTGGTACTCTCACCCCACGCAGGGACTGGGGCGCCCGGAGCGCCCCTTTCTCTTTGGTACTCTCACCCCACGCAGGGACTGGGGCGCCCGGAGCGCCCCTTTCTCTTTGGTACTCTCACCCCACGCAGGGACTGGGGCGCCCGGAGCGCCCCTTTCTCTTTGGTACTCTCACCCCACGCAGGGACTGGGGCGCCCGGAGCGCCCTTTCTCTTTGGTACTCTCACTCCACGCAGGGACTGGGGCGCCCGGAGCGCCCCTTTCTCTTTGGTACTCTCACTCCACGCAGGGACTGGGGCGCCCGGAGCGCCCCTTTCTCTTTCCGTACTCTCACTCCACGCAGGGACTGGGGCGCCCGGAGCGCCCCTTTCTCTTTCCGTACTCTCACTCCACGCAGGGACTGGGGCGTCCGGAGCGCCCCTTTCTCTTTCCGTACTCTCACTCCACGCAGGGACTGGGGCGCCCGGAGCGCCCCTTTCTCCTCTTTACTCTCACCCCACGCAGGGACTGGGGCGCCCGGAGCGCCCCTTTCTCCTTCCGTACTCTCACTCCACGCAGGGACTGGGGCGCCCGGAGCGCCCCTTTCTCTTTCCGTACTCTCACTCCACGCAGGGACTGGGGCGCCCGGAGCGCCCCTTTCTCTTTCCGTACTCTCACTCCACGCAGGGACTGGGGCGCCCGGAGCGCCCCTTTCTCTTTCCTACTCTCACCCCACGCAGGGACTGGGGCACCCGGAGCGCCCCTTTCTCTTTCCTACTCTCACCCCACGCAGGGACTGGGGCGCCCGGAGCGCCCCTTTCTCTTTCCTACTCTCACCCCACGCAGGGACTGGGGCGCCCGGAGCGCCCCTTTCTCTTTCCTACTCTCACCCCACGCAGGGACTGGGGCGCCCGGAGCGCCCCTTTCTCTTTCCTACTCTCACCCCACGCAGGGACTGGGGCGCCCGGAGCGCCCCTTTCTCTTCTTTACTCTCACCCCACGCAGGGACTGGGGCGCCCGGAGCGCCCCTTTCTCTTTCCGTACTCTCACCCCACGCAGGGACTGGGGCGCCCGGAGCGCCCTTTTCTCTTTCGTACTCTCACCCCACGCAGGGACTGGGGCGCCCGGAGCGCCCCTTTCTCTTTGGTACTCTCACCCCACGCAGGGACTGGGGCGCCCGGAGCGCCCCTTTCTCTTTGGTACTCTCACCCCACGCAGGGACTGGGGCGCCCGGAGCGCCCCTTTCTCTTTGGTACTCTCACCCCACGCAGGGACTGGGGCGCCCGGAGCGCCCCTTTCTCTTTGGTACTTTCACCCCACGCAGGGACTGGGGCGCCCGGAGCGCCCCTTTCTCTTTGGTACACTCACCCCACGCAGGGACTGGGGCGCCCGGAGCGCCCCTTTCTCTTTCGTACTCTCACCCCACGCAGGGACTGGGGCGCCCGGAGCGCCCCTTTCTCTTTCGTAGTCTCACCCCACGCAGGGACTGGGGCGCCCGGAGCGCCCCTTTCTCTTTCGTAGTCTCACCCCACGCAGGGACTGGGGCGCCCGGAGCGCCCCTTTCTCTCTCGTAGTCTCACCCCACGCAGGGACTGGGGCGCCCGGAGGGCCCCTTTCTCTCTCGTAGTCTCACCCCACGCAGGGACTGGGGCGCCCGGAGGGCCCCTTTCTCTTTCGTACTCTCACCCCACGCAGGGACTGGGGCGCCCGGAGGGCCCCTTTCTCTTCTTTACTCTCACCCCACGCAGGGACTGGGGCGCCCGGAGCGCCCCTTTCTCTTCTGTACTCTCACCCCACGCAGGGACTGGGGCGCCCGGAGCGCCCCTTTCTCTTCTGTACTCTCACCCCACGCAGGGACTGGGGCGCCCGGAGCGCCCCTTTCTCTTTGGTACTCTCACCCCACGCAGGGACTGGGGCGCCCGGAGCGCCCCTTTCTCTTTGGTACTCTCACCCCACGCAGGGACTGGGGCGCCCGGAGCGCCCCTTTCTCTTTGGTACACTCACCCCACGCAGGGACTGGGGCGCCCGGAGCGCCCCTTTCTCTTTGGTACTCTCACCCCACGCAGGGACTGGGGCGCCCGGAGGGCCCTTTTCTCTTTCGTACTCTCACCCCACGCAGGGACTGGGGCGCCCGGAGCGCCCCTTTCTCTTTCGTAGTCTCACCCCACGCAGGGACTGGGGCGCCCGGAGCGCCCCTTTCTCTTTCGTAGTCTCACCCCACGCAGGGACTGGGGCGCCCGGAGCGCCCCTTTCTCTCTCGTAGTCTCACCCCACGCAGGGACTGGGGCGCCCGGAGGGCCCCTTTCTCTTTCGTACTCTCACCCCACGCAGGGACTGGGGCGCCCGGAGCGCCCTTTTCTCTTTCGTACTCTCACCCCACGCAGGGACTGGGGCGCCCGGAGCGCCCTTTTCTCTTTCGTAGTCTCACCCCACGCAGGGACTGGGGCGCCCGGAGCGCCCCTTTCTCTTTCGTACTCTCACCCCACGCAGGGACTGGGGCGCCCGGAGCGCCCCTTTCTCTTTCGTACTCTCACCCCACGCAGGGACTGGGGCGCCCGGAGCGCCCCTTTCTCTTTGGTACTCTCACCCCACGCAGGGACTGGGGCGCCCGGAGCGCCCCTTTCTCTTTCGTACTCTCACCCCACGCAGGGACTGGGGCGCCCGGAGCGCCCCTTTCTCTTTCGTACTCTCACCCCACGCAGGGAATGGGGCGCCCGGAGCGCCCCTTTCTCTTCTTTACTCTCACCCCACGCAGGGACTGGGGCGCCCGGAGCGCCCCTTTCTCTTCTTTACTCTCACCCCACGCAGGGACTGGGGCGCCCGGAGGGCCTCTTTCTCCTCTTTACTCTCACCCCACGCAGGGACTGGGGCGCCCGGAGCGCCCCTTTCTCTTTGGTACTCTCACCCCACGCAGGGACTGGGGCGCCCGGAGCGCCCCTTTCTCTTTGGTACTCTCACCCCACGCAGGGACTGGGGCGCCCGGAGCGCCCCTTTCTCTTTGGTACTCTCACCCCACGCAGGGACTGGGGCGCCCGGAGCGCCCCTTTCTCTTTGGTACTCTCACCCCACGCAGGGACTGGGGCGCCCGGAGCGCCCCTTTCTCTTTCCGTACTCTCACTCAACACAGGGACTGGGGCGCCCGGAGCGCCCCTTTCTCCTCTTTACTCTCACCCCACGCAGGGACTGGGGCGCCCGGAGCGCCCCTTTCTCTTCTTTACTCTCACCCCACGCAGGGACTGGGGCGCCCGGAGCGCCCCTTTCTCTTTCCGTACTCTCACTCCACGCAGGGACTGGGGCGCCCGGAGCGCCCCTTTCTCTTCTTTACTCACCCCACGCAGGGACTGGGGCGCCCGGAGCGCCCCTTTCTCTTCTTTACTCTCACCCCACGCAGGGACTGGGGCGCCCGGAGCACCCCTTTCTCTTCTTTACTCTCACCCCACGCAGGGACTGGGGCGCCCGGAGCGCACCTTTCTCTTCTTTACTCTCACCCCACGCAGGGACTGGGGCGCCCGGAGCGCCCCTTTCTCTTCTTTACTCTCACCCCACGCAGGGACTGGGGCGCCCGGAGCGCCCCTTTCTCTTTCGTACTCTCACCCCACGCAGGGACTGGGGCGCCCGGAGCGCCCCTTTCTCTTTGGTACTCTCACCCCACGCAGGGACTGGGGCGCCCGGAGCGCCCCTTTCTCTTTGGTACTCTCACCCCACGCAGGGACTGGGGCGCCCGGAGCGCCCCTTTCTCTTTGGTACTCTCACCCCACGCAGGGACTGGGGCGCCCGGAGCGCCCCTTTCTCTTTGGTACTCTCACCCCACGCAGGGACTGGGGCGCCCGGAGCGCCCCTTTCTCTTTGGTACTCTCACTCCACGCAGGGACTGGGGCGCCCGGAGCGCCCCTTTCTCTTTCCGTACTCTCACTCCACGCAGGGACTGGGGCGCCCGGAGCGCCCCTTTCTCTTTCCGTACTCTCACTCCACGCAGGGACTGGGGCGTCCGGAGCGCCCCTTTCTCTTTCCGTACTCTCACTCCAGGCAGGGACTGGGGCGCCCGGAGCGCCCCTTTCTCCTCTTTACTCTCACCCCACGCAGGGACTGGGGCGCCCGGAGCGCCCCTTTCTCCTTCCGTACTCTCACTCCACGCAGGGACTGGGGCGCCCGGAGCGCCCCTTTCTCTTTCCGTACTCTCACTCCACGCAGGGACTGGGGCGCCCGGAGCGCCCCTTTCTCTTTCCGTACTCTCACTCCACGCAGGGACTGGGGCGCCCGGAGCGCCCCTTTCTCTTTCCTACTCTCACCCCACGCAGGGACTGGGGCGCCCGGAGCGCCCCTTTCTCTTTCCTACTCTCACCCCACGCAGGGACTGGGGCGCCCGGAGCGCCCCTTTCTCCTCTTTACTCTCACCCCACGCAGGGACTGGGGCGCCCGGAGCGCCCCTTTCTCCTTCCGTACTCTCACTCCACGCAGGGACTGGGGCGCCCGGAGCGCCCCTTTCTCTTTCCGTACTCTCACTCCACGCAGGGACTGGGGCGCCCGGAGCGCCCCTTTCTCTTTCCGTACTCTCACTCCACGCAGGGACTGGGGCGCCCGGAGCGCCCCTTTCTCTTTCCTACTCTCACCCCACGCAGGGACTGGGGCGCCCGGAGCGCCCCTTTCTCTTTCCTACTCTCACCCCACGCAGGGACTGGGGCGCCCGGAGCGCCCCTTTCTCTTTCCTACTCTCACCCCACGCAGGGACTGGGGCGCCCGGAGCGCCCCTTTCTCTTCTTTACTCTCACCCCACGCAGGGACTGGGGCGCCCGGAGCGCCCCTTTCTCTTCTTTACTCTCACCCCACGCAGGGACTGGGGCGCCCGGAGCGCCCCTTTCTCTTTCCGTACTCTCACCCCACGCAGGGACTGGGGCGCCCGGAGCGCCCTTTTCTCTTTCGTACTCTCACCCCACGCAGGGACTGGGGCGCCCGGAGCGCCCCTTTCTCTTTGGTACTCTCACCCCACGCAGGGACTGGGGCGCCCGGAGCGCCCCTTTCTCTTTGGTACTCTCACCCCACGCAGGGACTGGGGCGCCCGGAGCGCCCCTTTCTCTTTGGTACTCTCACCCCACGCAGGGACTGGGGCGCCCGGAGCGCCCCTTTCTCTTTGGTACTCTCACCCCACGCAGGGACTGGGGCGCCCGGAGCGCCCCTTTCTCTTTGGTACTTTCACCCCACGCAGGGACTGGGGCGCCCGGAGCGCCCCTTTCTCTTTGGTACACTCACCCCACGCAGGGACTGGGGCGCCCGGAGCGCCCCTTTCTCTTTCGTACTCTCACCCCACGCAGGGACTGGGGCGCCCGGAGCGCCCCTTTCTCTTTCGTAGTCTCACCCCACGCAGGGACTGGGGCGCCCGGAGCGCCCCTTTCTCTTTCGTAGTCTCACCCCACGCAGGGACTGGGGCGCCCGGAGCGCCCCTTTCTCTTTCGTAGTCTCACCCCACGCAGGGACTGGGGCGCCCGGAGCGCCCCTTTCTCTCTCGTAGTCTCACCCCACGCAGGGACTGGGGCGCCCGGAGGGCCCCTTTCTCTTTCGTACTCTCACCCCACGCAGGGACTGGGGCGCCCGGAGCGCCCCTTTCTCTTTCGTACTCTCACCCCACGCAGGGACTGGGGCGCCCGGAGCGCCCCTTTCTCTTTGGTACTCTCACCCCACGCAGGGACTGGGGCGCCCGGAGCGCCCCTTTCTCTTTGGTACTCTCACCCCACGCAGGGACTGGGGCGCCCGGAGCGCCCCTTTCTCTTTCGTACTCTCACCCCACGCAGGGAATGGGGCGCCCGGAGCGCCCCTTTCTCTTCTTTACTCTCACCCCACGCAGGGACTGGGGCGCCCGGAGCGCCCCTTTCTCTTCTTTACTCTCACCCCACGCAGGGACTGGGGCGCCCGGAGGGCCTCTTTCTCCTCTTTACTCTCACCCCACGCAGGGACTGGGGCGCCCGGAGCGCCCCTTTCTCTTTGGTACTCTCACCCCACGCAGGGACTGGGGCGCCCGGAGCGCCCCTTTCTCTTTGGTACTCTCACCCCACGCAGGGACTGGGGCGCCCGGAGCGCCCCTTTCTCTTTGGTACTCTCACCCCACGCAGGGACTGGGGCGCCCGGAGCGCCCCTTTCTCTTTGGTACTCTCACCCCACGCAGGGACTGGGGCGCCCGGAGCGCCCCTTTCTCTTTCCGTACTCTCACTCAACACAGGGACTGGGGCGCCCGGAGCGCCCCTTTCTCCTCTTTACTCTCACCCCACGCAGGGACTGGGGCGCCCGGAGCGCCCCTTTCTCTTCTTTACTCTCACCCCACGCAGGGACTGGGGCGCCCGGAGCGCCCCTTTCTCTTTCCGTACTCTCACTCCACGCAGGGACTGGGGCGCCCGGAGCGCCCCTTTCTCTTCTTTACTCACCCCACGCAGGGACTGGGGCGCCCGGAGCGCCCCTTTCTCTTCTTTACTCTCACCCCACGCAGGGACTGGGGCGCCCGGAGCACCCCTTTCTCTTCTTTACTCTCACCCCACGCAGGGACTGGGGCGCCCGGAGCGCACCTTTCTCTTCTTTACTCTCACCCCACGCAGGGACTGGGGCGCCCGGAGCGCCCCTTTCTCTTCTTTACTCTCACCCCACGCAGGGACTGGGGCGCCCGGAGCGCCCCTTTCTCTTTCGTACTCTCACCCCACGCAGGGACTGGGGCGCCCGGAGCGCCCCTTTCTCTTTGGTACTCTCACCCCACGCAGGGACTGGGGCGCCCGGAGCGCCCCTTTCTCTTTGGTACTCTCACCCCACGCAGGGACTGGGGCGCCCGGAGCGCCCCTTTCTCTTTGGTACTCTCACCCCACGCAGGGACTGGGGCGCCCGGAGCGCCCCTTTCTCTTTGGTACTCTCACCCCACGCAGGGACTGGGGCGCCCGGAGCGCCCCTTTCTCTTTGGTACTCTCACTCCACGCAGGGACTGGGGCGCCCGGAGCGCCCCTTTCTCTTTCCGTACTCTCACTCCACGCAGGGACTGGGGCGCCCGGAGCGCCCCTTTCTCTTTCCGTACTCTCACTCCACGCAGGGACTGGGGCGTCCGGAGCGCCCCTTTCTCTTTCCGTACTCTCACTCCACGCAGGGACTGGGGCGCCCGGAGCGCCCCTTTCTCCTCTTTACTCTCACCCCACGCAGGGACTGGGGCGCCCGGAGCGCCCCTTTCTCCTTCCGTACTCTCACTCCACGCAGGGACTGGGGCGCCCGGAGCGCCCCTTTCTCTTTCCGTACTCTCACTCCACGCAGGGACTGGGGCGCCCGGAGCGCCCCTTTCTCTTTCCGTACTCTCACTCCACGCAGGGACTGGGGCGCCCGGAGCGCCCCTTTCTCTTTCCTACTCTCACCCCACGCAGGGACTGGGGCGCCCGGAGCGCCCCTTTCTCTTTCCTACTCTCACCCCACGCAGGGACTGGGGCGCCCGGAGCGCCCCTTTCTCTTTCCTACTCTCACCCCACGCAGGGACTGGGGCGCCCGGAGCGCCCCTTTCTCTTCTTTACTCTCACCCCACGCAGGGACTGGGGCGCCCGGAGCGCCCCTTTCTCTTCTTTACTCTCACCCCACGCAGGGACTGGGGCGCCCGGAGCGCCCCTTTCTCTTTCCGTACTCTCACCCCACGCAGGGACTGGGGCGCCCGGAGCGCCCTTTTCTCTTTCGTACTCTCACCCCACGCAGGGACTGGGGCGCCCGGAGCGCCCCTTTCTCTTTGGTACTCTCACCCCACGCAGGGACTGGGGCGCCCGGAGCGCCCCTTTCTCTTTGGTACTCTCACCCCACGCAGGGACTGGGGCGCCCGGAGCGCCCCTTTCTCTTTGGTACTCTCACCCCACGCAGGGACTGGGGCGCCCGGAGCGCCCCTTTCTCTTTGGTACTCTCACCCCACGCAGGGACTGGGGCGCCCGGAGCGCCCCTTTCTCTTTGGTACTTTCACCCCACGCAGGGACTGGGGCGCCCGGAGCGCCCCTTTCTCTTTGGTACACTCACCCCACGCAGGGACTGGGGCGCCCGGAGCGCCCCTTTCTCTTTCGTACTCTCACCCCACGCAGGGACTGGGGCGCCCGGAGCGCCCTTTTCTCTTTCGTACTCTCACCCCACGCAGGGACTGGGGCGCCCGGAGCGCCCCTTTCTCTTTCGTAGTCTCACCCCACGCAGGGACTGGGGCGCCCGGAGCGCCCCTTTCTCTTTCGTAGTCTCACCCCACGCAGGGACTGGGGCGCCCGGAGCGCCCCTTTCTCTTTCCGTACTCTCACTCCACGCAGGGACTGGGGCGTCCGGAGCGCCCCTTTCTCTTTCCGTACTCTCACTCCACGCAGGGACTGGGGCGCCCGGAGCGCCCCTTTCTCCTCTTTACTCTCACCCCACGCAGGGACTGGGGCGCCCGGAGCGCCCCTTTCTCCTTCCGTACTCTCACTCCACGCAGGGACTGGGGCGCCCGGAGCGCCCCTTTCTCTTTCCGTACTCTCACTCCACGCAGGGACTGGGGCGCCCGGAGCGCCCCTTTCTCTTTCCGTACTCTCACTCCACGCAGGGACTGGGGCGCCCGGAGCGCCCCTTTCTCTTTCCTACTCTCACCCCACGCAGGGACTGGGGCGCCCGGAGCGCCCCTTTCTCTTTCCTACTCTCACCCCACGCAGGGACTGGGGCGCCCGGAGCGCCCCTTTCTCTTTCCTACTCTCACCCCACGCAGGGACTGGGGCGCCCGGAGCGCCCCTTTCTCTTCTTTACTCTCACCCCACGCAGGGACTAGGGCGCCCGGAGCGCCCCTTTCTCTTCTTTACTCTCACCCCACGCAGGGACTGGGGCGCCCGGAGCGCCCCTTTCTCTTTCCGTACTCTCACCCCACGCAGGGACTGGGGCGCCCGGAGCGCCCTTTTCTCTTTCGTACTCTCACCCCACGCAGGGACTGGGGCGCCCGGAGCGCCCCTTTCTCTTTGGTACTCTCACCCCACGCAGGGACTGGGGCGCCCGGAGCGCCCCTTTCTCTTTGGTACTCTCACCCCACGCAGGGACTGGGGCGCCCGGAGCGCCCCTTTCTCTTTGGTACTCTCACCCCACGCAGGGACTGGGGCGCCCGGAGCGCCCCTTTCTCTTTGGTACTCTCACCCCACGCAGGGACTGGGGCGCCCGGAGCGCCCCTTTCTCTTTGGTACTTTCACCCCACGCAGGGACTGGGGCGCCCGGAGCGCCCCTTTCTCTTTGGTACACTCACCCCACGCAGGGACTGGGGCGCCCGGAGCGCCCCTTTCTCTTTGGTACACTCACCCCACGCAGGGACTGGGGCGCCCGGAGCGCCCCTTTCTCTTTCGTACTCTCACCCCACGCAGGGACTGGGGCGCCCGGAGCGCCCTTTTCTCTTTCGTACTCTCACCCCACGCAGGGACTGGGGCGCCCGGAGCGCCCCTTTCTCTTTCGTAGTCTCACCCCACGCAGGGACTGGGGCGCCCGGAGCGCCCCTTTCTCTTTCGTAGTCTCACCCCACGCAGGGACTGGGGCGCCCGGAGCGCCCCTTTCTCTCTCGTAGTCTCACCCCACGCAGGGACTGGGGCGCCCGGAGGGCCCCTTTCTCTTTCGTACTCTCACCCCACGCAGGGACTGGGGCGCCCGGAGGGCCCCTTTCTCTTCTTTACTCTCACCCCACGCAGGGACTGGGGCGCCCGGAGCGCCCCTTTCTCTTCTGTACTCTCACCCCACGCAGGGACTGGGGCGCCCGGAGCGCCCCTTTCTCTTCTGTACTCTCACCCCACGCAGGGACTGGGGCGCCCGGAGCGCCCCTTTCTCTTCTGTACTCTCACCCCACGCAGGGACTGGGGCGCCCGGAGCGCCCCTTTCTCTTCTGTACTCTCACCCCACGCAGGGACTGGGGCGCCCGGAGCGCCCCTTTCTCTTTGGTACTCTCACCCCACGCAGGGACTGGGGCGCCCGGAGCGCCCCTTTCTCTTTGGTACACTCACCCCACGCAGGGACTGGGGCGCCCGGAGCGCCCCTTTCTCTTTGGTACTCTCACCCCACGCAGGGACTGGGGCGCCCGGAGGGCCCTTTTCTCTTTCGTAGTCTCACCCCACGCAGGGACTGGGGCGCCCGGAGCGCCCCTTTCTCTTTCGTAGTCTCACCCCACGCAGGGACTGGGGCGCCCGGAGCGCCCCTTTCTCTTTCGTAGTCTCACCCCACGCAGGGACTGGGGCGCCCGGAGCGCCCCTTTCTCTCTCGTAGTCTCACCCCACGCAGGGACTGGGGCGCCCGGAGGGCCCCTTTCTCTTTCGTAGTCTCACCCCACGCAGGGACTGGGGCGCCCGGAGGGCCCCTTTCTCTTTCGTACTCTCACCCCACGCAGGGACTGGGGCGCCCGGAGGGCCCCTTTCTCTTTCGTACTCTCACCCCACGCAGGGACTGGGGCGCCCGGAGCGCCCCTTTCTCTTCTTTACTCTCACCCCACGCAGGGACTGGGGCGCCCGGAGAGCCCCTTTCTCTTCTTTACTCTCACCCCACGCAGGGACTGGGGCGCCCGGAGCGCCCCTTTCTCTTCTTTACTCTCACCCCACGCAGGGACTGGGGCGCCCGGAGCGCCCCTTTCTCTTCTTTACTCTCACCCCACGCAGGGACTGGGGCGCCCGGAGCGCCCCTTTCTCTTCTTTACTCTCACCCCACGCAGGGACTGGGGCGCCCGGAGCGCCCCTTTCTCTTTCGTACTCTCACCCCACGCAGGGACTGGGGCGCCCGGAGCGCCCCTTTCTCTTTGGTACTCTCACCCCACGCAGGGACTGGGGCGCCCGGAGCGCCCCTTTCTCTTCTTTACTCTCACCCCACGCAGGGACTGGGGCGCCCGGAGCGCCCCTTTCTCTTCTTTACTCTCACCCCACGCAGGGACTGGGGTGCCCGGAGCGCCCCTTTCTCTTCTTTACTCTCACCCGACGCAGGGACTGCGGCGCCTGGAGCGCCCCTTTGTCTTTGGTACTCTCACCCCACGCAGGGACTGGGGCGCCCGGAGCGCCCCTTTCTCTTCTTTACTCTCACCCCACGCAGGGACTGGGGCGCCCGGAGCGCCCCTTTCTCTTTCGTGTACTCAACCCACGCAGGGACTGGGGCGCCCGGAGCGCCCCTTTCTCTTTCGTGTACTCACCCCACGCAGGGACTGGGGCGCCCGGAGCGCCCCTTTCTCTTCTTTACTCTCACCCCACGCAGGGACTGGGGCGCCCGGAGCGCCCCTTTCTCTTTCGTACTCTCACCCCACGCAGGGACTGGGGCGCCCGGAGCGCCCCTTTCTCTTTCGTGTACTCACCCCACGCAGGGACTGGGGCGCCCGGAGCGCCCCTTTCTCTTTCGTGTACTCACCCCACGCAGGGACTGGGGCGCCCGGAGGGCCTCTTTCGTGTACTCACCCCACGCAGGGACTGGGGCGCCCGGAGGGCCTCTTTCTCCTCTTTACTCTCACCCCACGCAGGGACTGGGGCGCCCGGAGCGCCCCTTTCTCTTTCCGTACTCTCACTCCACGCAGGGACTGGGGCGCCCGGAGCGCCCCTTTCTCTTCTTTACTCTCACCCCACGCAGGGACTGGGGCGCCCGGAGCGCCCCTTTCTCCTCTTTACTCTCACCCCACGCAGGGACTGGGGCGCCCGGAGCGCCCCTTTCTCTTTCCGTACTCTCACTCCACGCAGGGACTGGGGCGCCCGGAGCGCCCCTTTCTCTTTCCGTACTCTCACTCCACGCAGGGACTGGGGCGCCCGGAGCGCCCCTTTCTCTTTCCGTACTCTCACTCCACGCAGGGACTGGGGCGCCCGGAGCGCCCCTTTCTCTTTCTGTACTCTCACTCCACGCAGGGACTGGGGCGCCCGGAGCGCCCCTTTCTCTTTGGTACTCTCACCCCACGCAGGGACTGGGGCGCCCGGAGCGCCCCTTTCTCTTTGGTACTCTCACCCCACGCAGGGACTGGGGCGCCCGGAGGGCCCCTTTCTCTTCTTTACTCTCACCCCACGCAGGGACTGGGGCGCCCGGAGCGCCCCTTTCTCTTTGGTACTCTCACCCCACGCAGGGACTGGGGCGCCCGGAGCGCCCCTTTCTCTTCTTTACTCTCACCCACGCAGGGACTGGGGCGCCCGGAGCGCCCCTTTCTCTTTCCGTACTCTCACTCCACGCAGGGACTGGGGCGCCCGGAGCGCCCCTTTCTCTTTCCGTACTCTCACTCCACGCAGGGACTGGGGCGCCCGGAGCGCCCCTTTCTCTTTGGTACTCTCACCCCATGCAGGGACTGGGGCGCCCGGAGCGCCCCTTTCTCTTCTTTACTCTCACCCACGCAGGGACTGGGGCGCCCGGAGCGCTCCTTTCTCTTCTTTACTCTCACCCCACGCAGGGACTGGGGAGCCCGGAGGGCCCCTTTCTCTTCTTTACTCTCACCCCACGCAGGGACTGGGGCGCCCGGAGCGCCCCTTTCTCTTTGGTACTCTCACCCCACGCAGGGACTGGGGCGCCCGGAGTGCCCCTTTCTCTTTGTTACTCTCACCCCACGCAGGGACTGGGGCGCCCGGAGCGCCCCTTTCTCTTCTTTACTCTCTCCCCACGCAGGGACTGGGGCGCCCGGAGCGCCCCTTTCTCTTTGGTACTCTCACCCCACGCAGGGACTGGGGTGCCCGGAGCGCCCCTTTGTCTTTGGTACTCTCACCCCACGCAGGGACTGGGGCGCCCGGAGCGCCCCTTTCTCTTCTTTACTCTCACCCACGCAGGGACTGGGGCGCCCGGAGCGCCCCTTTCTCTTCTTTACTCTCACCCCACGCAGGGACTGGGGCGCCCGGAGGGCCCCTTTCTCTTCTTTACTCTCACCCCACGCAGGGACTGGGGCGCCCGGAGCGCCCCTTTCTCTTTGGTACTCTCACCCCACGCAGGGACTGGGGCGCCCGGAGTGCCCCTTTCTCTTTGGTACTCTCACCCCACGCAGGGACTGGGGCGCCCGGAGCGCCCCTTTCTCTTCTTTACTCTCACCCCACGCAGGGACTGGGGCGCCCGGAGCGCCCCTTTCTCTTTGGTACTCTCACCCCACGCAGGGACTGGGGCGCCCGGAGCGCCCCTTTCTCTTTCGTACTCTCACCCCACGCAGGGACTGGGGCGCCCGGAGCGCCCCTTTCTCTTTGGTACTCTCACCCCACGCAGGGACTGGGGCGCCCGGAGCGCCCCTTTCTCTTTGGTACTCTCACCCCACGCAGGGACTGGGGCGCCCGGAGCGCCCCTTTCTCTTTCCGTACTCTCACCCCACGCAGGGACTGGGGCGCCCGGAGCGCCCCTTTCTCTTTCCGTACTCTCACTCCACGCAGGGACTGGGGCGCCCGGAGCGCCCCTTTCTCCTCTTTACTCTCACCCCACGCAGGGACTGGGGCGCCCGGAGCGCCCCTTTCTCTTTGGTACTCTCACCCCACGCAGGGACTGGGGCGCCCGGAGCGCCCCTTTCTCTTTGGTACTCTCACCCCACGCAGGGACTGGGGCGCCCGGAGCGCCCCTTTCTCTTTGGTACTCTCACCCCACGCAGGGACTGGGGCGCCCGGAGCGCCCCTTTCTCTTTGGTACTCTCACCCCACGCAGGGACTGGGGCGCCCGGAGCGCCCCTTTCTCTTTGGTACTCTCACCCCACGCAGGGACTGGGGCGCCCGGAGCGCCCCTTTCTCTTTCCGTACTCTCACTCCACGCAGGGACTGGGGCGCCCGGAGCGCCCCTTTCTCTTCTTTACTCTCACCCCACGCAAGGACTGGGGCGCCCGGAGCGCCCCTTTCTCTTCTTTACTCTCACCCCACGCAGGGACTGGGGCGCCCGGAGCGCCCCTTTCTCTTCTTTACTCTCACCCCACGCAGGGACTGGGGCGCCCGGAGCGCCCCTTTCTCCTCTTTACTCTCACCCCACGCAGGGACTGGGGCGCCCGGAGCGCCCCTTTCTCTTTCCGTACTCTCACTCCACGCAGGGACTGGGGCGCCCGGAGCGCCCCTTTCTCTTTCCGTACTCTCACTCCACGCAGGGACTGGGGCGCCCGGAGCGCCCCTTTCTCTTTCCGTACTCTCACTCCACGCAGGGACTGGGGCGCCCGGAGCGCCCCTTCCTCTTCTTTACTCTCACCCCACGCAGGGACTGGGGCGCCCGGAGCGCCCCTTTCTCTTCTTTACTCTCACCCCACGCAGGGACTGGGGCGCCCGGAGCGCCCCTTTCTCTTTCCGTACTCTCACCCCACGCAGGGACTGGGGCGCCCGGAGCGCCCGGAGCGCCCCTTTCTCTTTCCTACTTTCACCCCACGCAGGGAATGGGGCGCCCGGAGCGCCCCTTTCTCTTTCCTACTCTCACCCCACGCAGGGACTGGGGCGCCCGGAGCGCCCCTTTCTCTTCTTTACTCTCACCCCACGCAGGGACTGGGGCGCCCGGAGCGCCCCTTTCTCTTCTTTACTCTCACCCCACGCAGGGACTGGGGCGCCCGGAGCGCCCCTTTCTCTTTCGTACTCTCACCCCACGCAGGGACTGGGGCGCCCGGAGCGCCCCTTTCTCTTTGGTACTCTCACCCCACGCAGGGACTGGGGCGCCCGGAGCGCCCCTTTCTCTTTGGTACTCTCACCCCACGCAGGGACTGGGGCGCCCGGAGCGCCCCTTTCTCTTTGGTACTCTCACCCCACGCAGGGACTGGGGCGCCCGGAGCGCCCCTTTCTCTTTGGTACTCTCACCCCACGCAGGGACTGGGGCGCCCGGAGCGCCCCTTTCTCTTTCCGTACTCTCACTCCACGCAGGGACTGGGGCGCCCGGAGCGCCCCTTTCTCTTTCCGTACTCTCACTCCACGCAGGGACTGGGGCGCCCGGAGCGCCCCTTTCTCTTCTTTACTCTCACCCCACGCAAGGACTGGGGCGCCCGGAGCGCCCCTTTCTCTTCTTTACTCTCACCCCACGCAGGGACTGGGGCGCCCGGAGCGCCCCTTTCTCTTCTTTACTCTCACCCCACGCAGGGACTGGGGCGCCCGGAGCGCCCCTTTCTCCTCTTTACTCTCACCCCACGCAGGGACTGGGGCGCCCGGAGCGCCCCTTTCTCTTTCCGTACTCTCACTCCACGCAGGGACTGGGGCGCCCGGAGCGCCCCTTTCTCTTTCCGTACTCTCACTCCACGCAGGGACTGGGGCGCCCGGAGCGCCCCTTTCTCTTTCCTACTCTCACCCCACGCAGGGACTGGGGCGCCCGGAGTGCCCCTTTCTCTTCTTTACTCTCACCCCACGCAGGGACTGGGGCGCCCGGAGCGCCCCTTTCTCTTTCGTACTCTCACCCCACGCAGGGACTGGGGCGCCCGGAGCGCCCCTTTCTCTTTCGTACTCTCACCCCACGCAGGGACTGGGGCGCCCGGAGCGCCCCTTTCTCTTCTTTACTCTCACCCCACGCAGGGACTGGGGCGCCCGGAGCGCCCCTTTCTCCTCTTTACTCTCACCCCACGCAGGGACTGGGGCGCCCGGAGCGCCCCTTTCTCTTCTTTACTCTCACCCTTCGCAGGGACTGGGGCGCCCGGAGCGCCCCTTTCTCTTTCGTACTCTCACCCCAAGCAGGGACTGGAGCGCCCGGAGCGCCCCTTTCTCTTTCGTACTCTCACCCCACGCAGGGACTGGGGCGCCCGGAGCACCCCTTTCTCTTCTTTACTCTCACCCCACGCAGGGACTGGGGCGCCCGGAGCGCCCCTTTCTCTTTGGTACTCTCACCCCACGCAGGGACTGGGGCGCCCGGAGCGCCCCTTTCTCTTTGGTACTCTCACCCCACGCAGGGACTGGGGCGCCCGGAGCGCCCCTTTCTCTTCTTTACTCTCACCCCACGCAGGGACTGGGGCGCCCGGAGCGCCCCTTTCTCTTTGGTACTCTCACCCCACGCAGGGACTGGGGCGCCCGGAGCGCCCCTTTCTCTTTGGTACTCTCACCCCACGCAGGGACTGGGGCGCCCGGAGCGCCCCTTTCTCTTTGGTACTCTCACCCCACGCAGGGACTGGGGCGCCCGGAGCGCCCCTTTCTCTTTGGTACTCTCACCCCACGCAGGGACTGGGGCGCCCGGAGCGCCCCTTTCTCTTTCCGTACTCTCACCCCACGCAGGGACTGGGGCGCCCGGAGCGCCCCTTTCTCTTTCCGTACTCTCACCCCACGCAGGGACTGGGGCGCCCGGAGCGCCCCTTTCTCTTTGGTACTCTCACCCCACGCAGGGACTGGGGCGCCCGGAGCGCCCCTTTCTCTTTGGTACTCTCACCCCACGCAGGGACTGGGGCGCCCGGAGCGCCCCTTTCTCTTCTTTACTCTCACCCACGCAGGGACTGGGGCGCCCGGAGCGCCCCTTTCTCTTCTTTACTCTCACCCCACGTAGGGACTGGGGCGCCCGGAGGGCCCCTTTCTCTTCTTTACTCTCACCCCACGCAGGGACTGGGGCGCCCGGAGCGCCCCTTTCTCTTTGGTACTCTCACCCCACGCAGGGACTGGGGCGCCCGGAGTGCCCCTTTCTCTTCTTTACTCTCACCCCACGCAGGGACTGGGGCGCCCGGAGCGCCCCTTTCTCTTTCGTACTCTCACCCCACGCAGGGACTGGGGCGCCCGGAGCGCCCCTTTCTCTTTCGTACTCTCACCCCACGCAGGGACTGGGGCGCCCGGAGCGCCCCTTTCTCTTTCGTACTCTCACCCCACGCAGGGACTGGGGCGCCAGGAGCGCCCCTTTCTCTTTCCGTACTCTCACTCCACGCAGGGACTGGGGCGCCCGGAGCGCCCCTTTCTCTTTCCGTACTCTCACTCCACGCAGGGACTGGGGCGCCCGGAGCGCCCCTTTCTCTTTCGTACTCACCCCACGCAGGGACTGGGGCGCCCGGAGCGCCCCTTTCTCTTTCGTACTCTCACCCCACGCAGGGACTGGGGCGCCCGGAGCGCCCCTTTCTCCTCTTTACTCTCACCCCACGCAGGGACTGGGGCGCCCGGAGCGCCCCTTTCTCTTCTGTACTCTCACCCCACGCAGGGACTGGGGCGCCCGGAGCGCCCCTTTCTCCTCTTTGGGACTCTCACCCCACGCAGGGACTGGGGCGCCCGGAGCGCCCCTTTCTCCTCTTTGGGACTCTCACCCCACGCAGGGACTGGGGCGCCCGGAGCGCCCCTTTCTCCTCTTTGGGACTCTCACCCCACGCAGGGACTGGGGCGCCCGGAGCGCCCCTTTCTCCTCTTTGGGACTCTCACCCCACGCAGGGACTGGGGCGCCCGGAGCGCCCCTTTCTCCTCTTCGGGACTCTCACCCCACGCAGGGACTGGGGCGCCCGGAGCGCCCCTTTCTCCTCTTCACGACTCTCACCCCACGCAGGGACTGGGGCGCCCGGAGCGCCCCTTTCTCTTTCGTACTCTCACCCCACGCAGGGACTGGGGCGCCCGGAGCGCCCCTTTCTCTTTGGTACTCTCACCCCACGCAGGGACTGGGGCGCCCGGAGCGCCCCTTTCTCTTTCGTACTCTCACCCCACGCAGGGACTGGGGCGCCCGGAGCGCCCCTTTCTCTTTGGTACTCTCACCCCACGCAGGGACTGGGGCGCCCGGAGCGCCCCTTTCTCTTTGGTACTCTCACCCCACGCAGGGACTGGGGCGCCCGGAGCGCCCCTTTCTCTTTGGTACTCTCACCCCACGCAGGGACTGGGGCGCCCGGAGCGCCCCTTTCTCTTTGGTACTCTCACCCCACGCAGGGACTGGGGCGCCCGGAGCGCCCCTTTCTCTTTCCGTACTCTCACCCCACGCAGGGACTGGGGCGCCCGGAGCGCCCCTTTCTCTTTCCGTACTCTCACCCCACGCAGGGACTGGGGCGCCCGGAGCGCCCCTTTCTCTTTGGTACTCTCACCCCACGCAGGGACTGGGGCGCCCGGAGCGCCCCTTTCTCTTTGGTACTCTCACCCCACGCAGGGACTGGGGCGCCCGGAGCGCCCCTTTCTCTTTGGTACTCTCACCCCACGCAGGGACTGGGGCGCCCGGAGCGCCCCTTTCTCTTTCCGTACTCTCACTCCACGCAGGGACTGGGGCGCCCGGAGCGCCCCTTTCTCTTTCCGTACTCTCACTCCACGCAGGGACTGGGGCGCCCGGAGCGCCCCTTTCTCTTCTTTACTCTCACCCCACGCAAGGACTGGGGCGCCCGAAGCGCCCCTTTCTCTTCTTTACTCTCACCCCACGCAGGGACTGGGGCGCCCGGAGCGCCCCTTTCTCTTCTTTACTCTCACCCCACGCAGGGACTGGGGCGCCCGGAGCGCCCCTTTCTCCTCTTTACTCTCACCCCACGCAGGGACTGGGGCGCCCGGAGCGCCCCTTTCTCTTTCCGTACTCTCACTCCACGCAGGGACTGGGGCGCCCGGAGCGCCCCTTTCTCTTTCCGTACTCTCACTCCACGCAGGGACTGGGGCGCCCGGAGCGCCCCTTTCTCTTTCCGTACTCTCACTCCACGCAGGGACTGGGGCGCCCGGAGCGCCCCTTCCTCTTCTTTACTCTCACCCCACGCAGGGACTGGGGCGCCCGGAGCGCCCCTTTCTCTTCTTTACTCTCACCCCACGCAGGGACTGGGGCGCCCGGAGCGCCCGGAGCGCCCCTTTCTCTTTCCTACTTTCACCCCACGCAGGGACTGGGGCGCCCGGAGCGCCCCTTTCTCTTTCCTACTCTCACCCCACGCAGGGACTGGGGCGCCCGGAGCGCCCCTTTCTCTTCTTTACTCTCACCCCACGCAGGGACTGGGGCGCCCGGAGCGCCCCTTTCTCTTCTTTACTCTCACCCCACGCAGGGACTGGGGCGCCCGGAGCGCCCCTTTCTCTTTGGTACTCTCACCCCACGCAGGGACTGGGGCGCCCGGAGCGCCCCTTTCTCTTTGGTACTCTCACCCCACGCAGGGACTGGGGCGCCCGGAGCGCCCCTTTCTCTTTGGTACTCTCACCCCACGCAGGGACTGGGGCGCCCGGAGCGCCCCTTTCTCTTTGGTACTCTCACCCCACGCAGGGACTGGGGCGCCCGGAGCGCCCCTTTCTCTTTCCGTACTCTCACTCCACGCAGGGACTGGGGCGCCCGGAGCGCCCCTTTCTCTTTCCGTACTCACTCCACGCAGGGACTGGGGCGCCCGGAGCGCCCCTTTCTCTTCTTTACTCTCACCCCACGCAGGGACTGGGGCGCCCGGAGCGCCCCTTTCTCTTCTTTACTCTCACCCCACGCAGGGACTGGGGCGCCCGGAGCGCCCCTTTCTCTTCTTTACTCTCACCCCACGCAGGGACTGGGGCGCCCGGAGCGCCCCTTTCTCCTCTTTACTCTCACCCCACGCAGGGACTGGGGCGCCCGGAGCGCCCCTTTCTCCTCTTTACTCTCACCCCACGCAGGGACTGGGGCGCCCGGAGCGCCCCTTTCTCTTTCCGTACTCTCACTCCACGCAGGGACTGGGGCGCCCGGAGCGCCCCTTTCTCTTTCCTACTCTCACCCCACGCAGGGACTGGGGCGCCCGGAGTGCCCCTTTCTCTTCTTTACTCTCACCCCACGCAGGGACTGGGGCGCCCGGAGCGCCCCTTTCTCTTTCGTACTCTCACCCCACGCAGGGACTGGGGCGCCCGGAGCGCCCCTTTCTCTTTCGTACTCTCACCCCACGCAGGGACTGGGGCGCCCGGAGCGCCCCTTTCTCTTCTTTACTCTCACCCCACGCAGGGACTGGGGCGCCCGGAGCGCCCCTTTCTCCTCTTTACTCTCACCCCACGCAGGGACTGGGGCGCCCGGAGCGCCCCTTTCTCTTCTTTACTCTCACCCTTCGCAGGGACTGGGGCGCCCGGAGCGCCCCTTTCTCTTTCGTACTCTCACCCCACGCAGGGACTGGAGCGCCCGGAGCGCCCCTTTCTCTTTCGTACTCTCACCCCACGCAGGGACTGGGGCGCCCGGAGCACCCCTTTCTCTTCTTTACTCTCACCCCACGCAGGGACTGGGGCGCCCGGAGCGCCCCTTTCTCTTTGGTACTCTCACCCCACGCAGGGACTGGGGCGCCCGGAGCGCCCCTTTCTCTTTGGTACTCTCACCCCACGCAGGGACTGGGGCGCCCGGAGCGCCCCTTTCTCTTTGGTACTCTCACCCCACGCAGGGACTGGGGCGCCCGGAGCGCCCCTTTCTCTTTGGTACTCTCACCCCACGCAGGGACTGGGGCGCCCGGAGCGCCCCTTTCTCTTTCCGTACTCTCACCCCACGCAGGGACTGGGGCGCCCGGAGCGCCCCTTTCTCTTTCCGTACTCTCACTCCACGCAGGGACTGGGGCGCCCGGAGCGCCCCTTTCTCTTTGGTACTCTCAACCCACGCAGGGACTGGGGCGCCCGGAACGCCCCTTTCTCTTTCCTACTCTCACCCCACGCAGGGACTGGGGCGCCCGGAGCGCCCCTTTATCTTCTTTACTCTCACCCCACGCAGGGACTGGGGCGCCCGGAGCGCCCCTTTCTCTTCTTTACTCTCACCCCACGCAGGGACTGGGGCGCCCGGAGCGCCCCTTTCTCTTCTTTACTCTCACCCCACGCAGGGACGGGGGCGCCCGGAGCGCCCCTTTCTCTTTCGTACTCTCACCCCACGCAGGGACTGGGGCGCCCCTTTCTCTTTACTACTCTCACCCCACGCAGGGACTGGGGCGCCCGGAGCGCCCCTTTCTCTTCTTTACTCTCACCCCACACAGGGACTGGGGCGCCCGGAGCGCCCCTTTCTCCTCTTTACTCTCACCCCACGCAGGGACTGGGGCGCCCGGAGCGCCCCTTTCTCTTCTTTACTCTCACCCTTCGCAGGGACTGGGGTGCCCGGAGCGCCCCTTTCTCTTTCGTACTCTCACCCCACGCAGGGACTGGAGCGCCCGGAGCGCTCCTTTCTCTTTCGTACTCTCACCCCACGCAGGGACTGGGGCGCCCGGAGCACCCCTTTCTCTTCTTTACTCTCACCCCACGCAGGGACTGGGGCGCCCGGAGCGCCCCTTTCTCTTTGGTACTCTCACCCCACGCAGGGACTGGGGCGCCCGGAGCGCCCCTTTCTCTTCTTTACTCTCACCCCACGCAGGGACTGGGGCGCCCGGAGCGCCCCTTTCTCTTCTTTACTCTCACCCCACGCAGGGACTGGGGCGCCCGGAGCGCCCCTTTCTCTTTCGTACTCTCACCCCACGCAGGGACTGGGGCGCCCGGAGCGCCCCTTTCTCTTTCGTACTCTCACCCCACGCAGGGACTGGGGCGCCCGGAGCGCCCCTTTCTCCTCTTTGGGACTCTCACCCCACGCAGGGACTGGGGCGCCCGGAGCGCCCCTTTCTCCTCTTTGGGACTCTCACCCCACGCAGGGACTGGGGCGCCCGGAGCGCCCCTTTCTCCTCTTTGGGACTCTCACCCCACGCAGGGACTGGGGCGCCCGGAGCGCCCCTTTCTCCTCTTTGGGACTCTCACCCCACGCAGGGACTGGGGCGCCCGGAGCGCCCCTTTCTCCTCTTTGGGACTCTCACCCCACGCAGGGACTGGGGCGCCTGGAGCGCCCCTTTCTCCTCTTTGGGACTCTCACCCCACGAAGGGACTGGGGCGCCCGGAGCGCCCCTTTCTCTTCTTTACTCTCACCCCACGCAGGGACTGGGGCGCCCGGAGCGCCCCTTTCTCCTCTTCACTCTCACCCCACGCAGGGACTGGGGCGCCCGGAGCGCCCCTTTCTCTTTCGTACTCTCACCCCACGCAGGGACTGGGGCGCCCGGAGCGCCCCTTTCTCTTTCGTACTCTCACCCCACGCAGGGACTGGGGCGCCCGGAGCGCCCCTTTCTCTTTGGTACTCTCACCCCACGCAGGGACTGGGGCGCCCGGAGCGCCCCTTTCTCTTTGGTACTCTCACCCCACGCAGGGACTGGGGCGCCCGGAGCGCCCCTTTCTCTTTCGTACTCTCACCCCACGCAGGGACTGGGGCGCCCGGAGCGCCCCTTTCTCTTTCGTACTCTCACCCCACGCAGGGACTGGGGCGCCCGGAGCGCCCCTTTCTTTCGTACTCTCACCCCACGCAGGGACTGGGGCGCCCGGAGCGCCCCTTTCTCTTCTGTACTCTCACCCCACGCAGGGACTGGGGCGCCCGGAGCGCCCCTTTCTCTTCTGTACTCTCACCCCACGCAGGGACTGGGGCGCCCGGAGCGCCCCTTTCTCTTTCGTACTCTCACCCCACGCAGGGACTGGGGCGCCCGGAGCGCCCCTTTCTCTTTCGTACTCTCACCCCACGCAGGGACTGGGGCGCCCGGAGCGCCCCTTTCTCTTTGGTACTCTCACCCCACGCAGGGACTGGGGCGCCCGGAGCGCCCCTTTCTCTTTGGTACTCTCACCCCACGCAGGGACTGGGGCGCCCGGAGCGCCCCTTTCTCTTTGGTACTCTCACCCCACGCAGGGACTGGGGTGCCCGGAGCGCCCCTTTCTCTTTCCGTACTCTCACCCCACGCAGGGACTGGGGCGCCCGGAGCGCCCCTTTCTCTTTCCGTACTCTCACCCCACGCAGGGACTGGGGCGCCCGGAGCGCCCCTTTCTCTTTGGTACTCTCACCCCACGCAGGGACTGGGGCGCCCGGAGCGCCCCTTTCTCTTTGGTACTCTCACCCCACGCAGGGACTGGGGCGCCCGGAGCGCCCCTTTCTCTTTGGTACTCTCACCCCACGCAGGGACTGGGGCGCCCGGAGCGCCCCTTTCTCTTTCCGTACTCTCACTCCACGCAGGGACTGGGGCGCCCGGAGCGCCCCTTTCTCTTTCCGTACTCTCACTCCACGCAGGGACTGGGGCGCCCGGAGCGCCCCTTTCTCTTCTTTACTCTCACCCCACGCAAGGACTGGGGCGCCCGGAGCGCCCCTTTCTCTTCTTTACTCTCACCCCACGCAGGGACTGGGGCGCCCGGAGCGCCCCTTTCTCTTCTTTACTCTCACCCCACGCAGGGACTGGGGCGCCCGGAGCGCCCCTTTCTCCTCTTTACTCTCACCCCACGCAGGGACTGGGGCGCCCGGAGCGCCCCTTTCTCTTTCCGTACTCTCACTCCACGCAGGGACTGGGGCGCCCGGAGCGCCCCTTTCTCTTTCCGTACTCTCACTCCACGCAGGGACTGGGGCGCCCGGAGCGCCCCTTTCTCTTTCCGTACTCTCACTCCACGCAGGGACTGGGGCGCCCGGAGCGCCCCTTCCTCTTCTTTACTCTCACCCCACGCAGGGACTGGGGCGCCCGGAGCGCCCCTTTCTCTTCTTTACTCTCACCCCACGCAGGGACTGGGGCGCCCGGAGCGCCCCTTTCTCTTTCCGTACTCTCACCCCACGCAGGGACTGGGGCTCCCGGAGCGCCCGGAGCGCCCCTTTCTCTTTCCTACTTTCACCCCACGCAGGGAATGGGGCGCCCGGAGCGCCCCTTTCTCTTTCCTACTCTCACCCCACGCAGGGACTGGGGCGCCCGGAGCGCCCCTTTCTCTTCTTTACTCTCACCCCACGCAGGGACTGGGGCGCCCGGAGCGCCCCTTTCTCTTCTTTACTCTCACCCCACGCAGGGACTGGGGCGCCCGGAGCGCCCCTTTCTCTTTCGTACTCTCACCCCACGCAGGGACTGGGGCGCCCGGAGCGCCCCTTTCTCTTTCGTACTCTCACCCCACGCAGGGACTGGGGCACCCGGAGCGCCCCTTTCTCTTTGGTACTCTCACCCCACGCAGGGACTGGGGCGCCCGGAGCGCCCCTTTCTCTTTGGTACTCTCACCCCACGCAGGGACTGGGGCGCCCGGAGCGCCCCTTTCTCTTTGGTACTCTCACCCCACGCAGGGACTGGGGCGCCCGGAGCGCCCCTTTCTCTTTCCGTACTCTCACTCCACGCAGGGACTGGGGCGCCCGGAGCGCCCCTTTCTCTTTCCGTACTCTCACTCCACGCAGGGACTGGGGCGCCCGGAGCGCCCCTTTCTCTTCTTTACTCTCACCCCACGCAAGGACTGGGGCGCCCGGAGCGCCCCTTTCTCTTCTTTACTCTCACCCCACGCAGGGACTGGGGCGCCCGGAGCGCCCCTTTCTCTTCTTTACTCTCACCCCACGCAGGGACTGGGGCGCCCGGAGCGCCCCTTTCTCCTCTTTACTCTCACCCCACGCAGGGACTGGGGCGCCCGGAGCGCCCCTTTCTCTTTCCGTACTCTCACTCCACGCAGGGACTGGGGCGCCCGGAGCGCCCCTTTCTCTTTCCGTACTCTCACTCCACGCAGGGACTGGGGCGCCCGGAGCGCCCCTTTCTCTTTCCTACTCTCACCCCACGCAGGGACTGGGGCGCCCGGAGTGCCCCTTTCTCTTCTTTACTCTCACCCCACGCAGGGACTGGGGCGCCCGGAGCGCCCCTTTCTCTTTCGTACTCTCACCCCACGCAGGGACTGGGGCGCCCGGAGCGCCCCTTTCTCTTTCGTACTCTCACCCCACGCAGGGACTGGGGCGCCCGGAGCGCCCCTTTCTCTTCTTTACTCTCACCCCACGCAGGGACTGGGGCGCCCGGAGCGCCCCTTTCTCCTCTTTACTCTCACCCCACGCAGGGACTGGGGCGCCCGGAGCGCCCCTTTCTCTTCTTTACTCTCACCCTTCGCAGGGACTGGGGCGCCCGGAGCGCCCCTTTCTCTTTCGTACTCTCACCCCACGCAGGGACTGGGGCGCCCGGAGCGCCCCTTTCTCTTCTTTACTCTCACCCCACGCAGGGACTGGGGCGCCCGGAGCGCCCCTTTCTCTTTGGTACTCTCACCCCACGCAGGGACTGGGGCGCCCGGAGCGCCCCTTTCTCTTTGGTACTCTCACCCCACGCAGGGACTGGGGCGCCCGGAGCGCCCCTTTCTCTTCTTTACTCTCACCCCACGCAGGGACTGGGGCGCCCGGAGCGCCCCTTTCTCTTTGGTACTCTCACCCCACGCAGGGACTGGGGCGCCCGGAGCGCCCCTTTCTCTTTGGTACTCTCACCCCACGCAGGGACTGGGGCGCCCGGAGCGCCCCTTTCTCTTTGGTACTCTCACCCCACGCAGGGACTGGGGCGCCCGGAGCGCCCCTTTCTCTTTGGTACTCTCACCCCACGCAGGGACTGGGGCGCCCGGAGCGCCCCTTTCTCTTTCCGTACTCTCACTCCACGCAGGGACTGGGGCGCCCGGAGCGCCCCTTTCTCTTTCCGTACTCTCACTCCACGCAGGGACTGGGGCGCCCGGAGCGCCCCTTTCTCTTCTTTACTCTCACCCCACGCAAGGACTGGGGCGCCCGGAGCGCCCCTTTCTCTTCTTTACTCTCACCCCACGCAGGGACTGGGGCGCCCGGAGCGCCCCTTTCTCTTCTTTACTCTCACCCCATGCAGGGACTGGGGCGCCCGGAGCGCCCCTTTCTCCTCTTTACTCTCACCCCACGCAGGGACTGGGGCGCCCGGAGCGCCCCTTTCTCTTTCCGTACTCTCACTCCACGCAGGGACTGGGGCGCCCGGAGCGCCCCTTTCTCTTTCCGTACTCTCACTCCACGCAGGGACTGGGGCGCCCGGAGCGCCCCTTTCTCCTCTTTACTCTCACCCCACGCAGGGACTGGGGCGCCCGGAGCGCCCCTTTCTCTTCTTTACTCTCACCCTTCGCAGGGACTGGGGCGCCCGGAGCGCCCCTTTCTCTTTCGTACTCTCACCCCACGCAGGGACTGGAGCGCCCGGAGCGCCCCTTTCTCTTTCGTACTCTCACCCCACGCAGGGACTGGGGCGCCCGGAGCACCCCTTTCTCTTCTTTACTCTCACCCCACGCAGGGACTGGGGCGCCCGGAGCGCCCCTTTCTCTTTGGTACTCTCACCCCACGCAGGGACTGGGGCGCCCGGAGCGCCCCTTTCTCTTTGGTACTCTCACCCCACGCAGGGACTGGGGCGCCCGGAGCGCCCCTTTCTCTTCTTTACTCTCACCCCACGCAGGGACTGGGGCGCCCGGAGCGCCCCTTTCTCTTTGGTACTCTCACCCCACGCAGGGACTGGGGCGCCCGGAGCGCCCCTTTCTCTTTGGTACTCTCACCCCACGCAGGGACTGGGGCGCCCGGAGCGCCCCTTTCTCTTCTGTACTCTCACCCCACGCAGGGACTGGGGCGCCCGGAGCGCCCCTTTCTCTTCTGTACTCTCACCCCACGCAGGGACTGGGGCGCCCGGAGCGCCCCTTTCTCTTTCGTACTCTCACCCCACGCAGGGACTGGGGCGCCCGGAGCGCCCCTTTCTCTTTCGTACTCTCACCCCACGCAGGGACTGGGGCGCCCGGAGCGCCCCTTTCTCTTTCGTACTCTCACCCCACGCAGGGACTGGGGCGCCCGGAGCGCCCCTTTCTCTTTCGTACTCTCACCCCACGCAGGGACTGGGGCGCCCGGAGCGCCCCTTTCTCTTTCGTACTCTCACCCCACGCAGGGACTGGGGCGCCCGGAGCGCCCCTTTCTCTTTCGTACTCTCACCCCACGCAGGGACTGGGGCGCCCGGAGCGCCCCTTTCTCTTTGGTACTCTCACCCCACGCAGGGACTGGGGCGCCCGGAGCGCCCCTTTCTCTTCTTTACTCTCACCCCACGCAGGGACTGGGGCGCCCGGAGCGCCCCTTTCTCTTCTTTACTCTCACCCCACGCAGGGACTGGGGCGCCCGGAGCGCCCCTTTCTCTTCTTTACTCTCACCCCACGCAGGGACTGGGGCGCCCGGAGCGCCCCTTTCTCTTTCCGTACTCTCACCCCACGCAGGGACTGGGGCGCCCGGAGCGCCCCTTTCTCTTTCCGTACTCTCACCCCACGCAGGGACTGGGGCGCCCGGAGCGCCCCTTTCTCTTTCCGTACTCTCACCCCACGCAGGGACTGGGGCGCCCGGAGCGCCCCTTTCTCTTTCCGTACTCTCACTCCACGCAGGGACTGGGGCGCCCGGAGCGCCCCTTTCTCTTCTTTACTCTCACTCCACGCAGGGACTGGGGCGCCCGGAGCGCCCCTTTCTCTTTGGTACTCTCACCCCACGCAGGGACTGGGGCGCCCGGAGCGCCCCTTTCTCTTTGGTACTCTCACCCCACGCAGGGACTGGGGCGCCCGGAGCGCCCCTTTCTCTTTGGTACTCTCACCCCACGCAGGGACTGGGGCGCCCGGAGCGCCCCTTTCTCTTTCCGTACTCTCACTCCACGCAGGGACTGGGGCGCCCGGAGCGCCCCTTTCTCTTTCCGTACTCTCACTCCATGCAGGGACTGGGGCGTCCGGAGCGCCCCTTTCTCTTTCCGTACTCTCACTCCACGCAGGGACTGGGGCGCCCGGAGCGCCCCTTTCTCTTCTTTACTCTCACCCCACGCAGGGACTGGGGCGCCCGGAGCGCCCCTTTCTCTTCTTTACTCTCACCCCACGCAGGGACTGGGGCGCCCTGAGCGCCCCTTTCTCTTTCCGTACTCTCACTCCACGCAGGGACTGGGGCGCCCGGAGCGCCCCTTTCTCTTTCGTACTCTCACCCCACGCAGGGACTGGGGCGCCCGGAGCGCCCCTTTCTCTTCTTTACTCTCACCCCACGCAGGGACTGGGGCGCCCGGAGCGCCCCTTTCTCTTCTTTACTCTCACTCCACGCAGGGACTGGGGCGCCCGGAGCGCCCCTTTCTCTCTCGTACTCTCACCCCACGCAGGGACTGGGGCGCCCGGAGCGCCCCTTTCTCTTTCGTACTCTCACCCCACGCAGGGACTGGGGCGCCCGGAGCGCCCCTTTCTGTTTCGTACTCTCACCCCACGCAGGGACTGGGGCGCCCGGAGCGCCCCTTTCTCTTTCCGTACTCTCACTCCACGCAGGGACTGGGGCGCCCGGAGCGCCCCTTTCTCTTTGGTACTCTCACCCCACGCAGGGACTGGGGCGCCCGGAGCGCCCCTTTCTCTTTGGTACTCTCACCCCACGCAGGGACTGGGGCGCCCGGAGCGCCCCTTTCTCTTTGGTACTCTCACCCCACGCAGGGACTGGGGCGCCCGGAGCGCCCCTTTCTCTTTGGTACTCTCACCCCACGCAGGGACTGGGGCGCCCGGAGCGCCCCTTTCTCTTTGGTACTCTCACCCCACGCAGGGACTGGGGCGCCCGGAGCGCCCCTTTCTCTTTGGTACTCTCACCCCACGCAGGGACTGGGGCGCCCGGAGCGCCCCTTTCTCTTTCGTACTCTCACTCCACGCAGGGACTGGGGCGCCCGGAGCGCCCCTTTCTTTCCGTACTCTCACTCCACGCAGGGACTGGGGCGTCCGGAGCGCCCCTTTCTCTTCTTTACTCTCACCCCACGCAGGGACTGGGGCGCCCGGAGCGCCCCTTTCTCTTTCCGTACTCTCACTCCACGCAGGGACTGGGGCGCCCGGAGCGCCCCTTTCTCTTTCCGTACTCTCACTCCACGCAGGGACTGGTGCGCCCGGAGCGCCCCTTTCTCTTTCCGTACTCTCACTCCACGCAGGGACTGGGGCGCCCGGAGCGCCCCTTTCTCTTTCCGTACTCTCACTCCACGCAGGGACTGGGGCGCCCGGAGCGCCCCTTTCTCTTTGGTACTCTCAACCCACGCAGGGACTGGGGCGCCCGGAACGCCCCTTTCTCTTTCCTACTCTCACCCCACGCAGGGACTGGGGCGCCCGGAGCGCCCCTTTCTCTTCTTTACTCTCACCCCACGCAGGGACTGGGGCGCCCGGAGCGCCCCTTTCTCTTCTTTACTCTCACCCCACGCAGGGACTGGGGCGCCCGGAGCGCCCTTTCTCTTTCCGTACTCTCACCCCACGCAGGGACTGGGCGCCCGGAGCGCCCCTTTCTCTTTCCGTACTCTCACCCCACGCAGGGACTGGGGCGCCCGGAGCGCCCCTTTCTCTTTCCGTACTCTCACCCCACGCAGGGACTGGGGCGCCCGGAGCGCCCCTTTCTCTTTCCGTACTCTCACTCCACGCAGGGACTGGGGCGCCCGGAGCGCCCCTTTCTCTTCTTTACTCTCACTCCACGCAGGGACTGGGGCGCCCGGAGCGCCCCTTTCTCTTTGGTACTCTCACCCCACGCAGGGACTGGGGCGCCCGGAGCGCCCCTTTCTCTTTGGTACTCTCACCCCACGCAGGGACTGGGGCGCCCGGAGCGCCCCTTTCTCTTTGGTACTCTCACCCCACGCAGGGACTGGGGCGCCCGGAGCGCCCCTTTCTCTTTCCGTACTCTCACTCCACGCAGGGACTGGGGCGCCCGGAGCGCCCCTTTCTCTTTCCGTACTCTCACTCCATGCAGGGACTGGGCGTCCGGAGCGCCCCTTTCTCTTTCCGTACTCTCACTCCACGCAGGGACTGGGGCGCCCGGAGCGCCCCTTTCTCTTCTTTACTCTCACCCCACGCAGGGACTGGGGCGCCCGGAGCGCCCCTTTCTCTTCTTTACTCTCACCCACGCAGGGACTGGGGCGCCCTGAGCGCCCCTTTCTCTTTCCGTACTCTCACTCCACGCAGGGACTGGGGCGCCCGGAGCGCCCCTTTCTCTTTCGTACTCTCACCCCACGCAGGGACTGGGGCGCCCGGAGCGCCCCTTTCTCTTCTTTACTCTCACCCCACGCAGGGACTGGGGCGCCCGGAGCGCCCCTTTCTCTTCTTTACTCTCACTCCACGCAGGGACTGGGCGCCCGGAGCGCCCCTTTCTCTCTCGTACTCTCACCCCACGCAGGGACTGGGGCGCCCGGAGCGCCCCTTTCTCTTTCGTACTCTCACCCCACGCAGGGACTGGGGCGCCCGGAGCGCCCCTTTCTGTTTCGTACTCTCACCCCACGCAGGGACTGGGGCGCCCGGAGCGCCCCTTTCTCTTTCCGTACTCTCACTCCACGCAGGGACTGGGGCGCCCGGAGCGCCCCTTTCTCTTTGGTACTCTCACCCCACGCAGGGACTGGGGCGCCCGGAGCGCCCCTTTCTCTTTGGTACTCTCACCCCACGCAGGGACTGGGGCGCCCGGAGCGCCCCTTTCTCTTTGGTACTCTCACCCCACGCAGGGACTGGGGCGCCCGGAGCGCCCCTTTCTCTTTGGTACTCTCACCCCACGCAGGGACTGGGGCGCCCGGAGCGCCCCTTTCTCTTTGGTACTCTCACCCCACGCAGGGACTGGGGCGCCCGGAGCGCCCCTTTCTCTTTGGTACTCTCACCCCACGCAGGGACTGGGGCGCCCGGAGCGCCCCTTTCTCTTTCCGTACTCTCACTCCACGCAGGGACTGGGGCGCCCGGAGCGCCCCTTTCTTTCCGTACTCTCACTCCACGCAGGGACTGGGGCGTCCGGAGCGCCCCTTTCTCTTCTTTACTCTCACCCCACGCAGGGACTGGGGCGCCCGGAGCGCCCCTTTCTCTTTCCGTACTCTCACTCCACGCAGGGACTGGGGCGCCCGGAGCGCCCCTTTCTCTTTCCGTACTCTCACTCCACGCAGGGACTGGTGCGCCCGGAGCGCCCCTTTCTCTTTCCGTACTCTCACTCCACGCAGGGACTGGGGCGCCCGGAGCGCCCCTTTCTCTTTCCGTACTCTCACTCCACGCAGGGACTGGGGCGCCCGGAGCGCCCCTTTCTCTTTGGTACTCTCAACCCACGCAGGGACTGGGGCGCCCGGAACGCCCCTTTCTCTTTCCTACTCTCACCCCACGCAGGGACTGGGGCGCCCGGAGCGCCCCTTTCTCTTCTTTACTCTCACCCCACGCAGGGACTGGGGTGCCCGGAGCGCCCCTTTCTCTTCTTTACTCTCACCCCACGCAGGGACTGGGGCGCCCGGAGCGCCCCTTTCTCTTCTTTACTCTCACCCCACGCAGGGACTGGGGCGCCCGGAGCGCCCTTTCTCTTCTTTACTCTCACCCCACGCAGGGACTGGGGCGCCCGGAGCGCCCCTTTCTCTTCTTTACTCTCACCCCACGCAGGGACTGGGGCGCCCGGAGCGCCCCTTTCTCTTTCGTACTCTCACCCCACGCAGGGACTGGGGCGCCCCTTTCTCTTTACTACTCTCACCCCACGCAGGGACTGGGCGCCCGGAGCGCCCCTTTCTCTTCTTTACTCTCACCCCACGCAGGGACTGGGGCGCCCGGAGCGCCCCTTTCTCTTCTTTACTCTCACCCCACGCAGGGACTGGGCGCCCGGAGCGCCCCTTTCTCTTCTTTACTCTCCCCCCACGCAGGGACTGGGGCGCCCGGAGCGCCCCTTTCTCTTCTTTACTCTCACCCCACGCAGGGACTGGGGCGCCCTGAGCGCCCCTTTCTCTTTCCGTACTCTCACTCCACGCAGGCACTGGGGCGCCCGGAGCGCCCCTTTCTCTTTCCGTACTCTCACTCCACGCAGGGACTGGGGCGCCCGGAGCGCCCCTTTCTCTTTCCGTACTCTCACCCCACGCAGGGACTGGGGTGCCCGGAGCGCCCCTTTCTCTTCTTTACTCTCACCCCACGCAGGGACTGGGGCGCCCGGAGCGCCCCTTTCTCTTCTTTACTCTCACCCCACGCAGGGACTGGGGCGCCCGGAGCGCCCCTTTCTCTTTCCGTACTCTCACTCCACGCAGGGACTGGGGCGCCCGGAGCGCCCCTTTCTCTTTCGTACTCTCACCCCACGCAGGGACTGGGGCGCCCGGAGCGCCCCTTTCTCTTCTTTACTCTCACCCCACGCAGGGACTGGGGCGCCCGGAGCGCCCCTTTCTCTTCTTTACTCTCACTCCACGCAGGGACTGGGGCGCCCGGAGCGCCCCTTTCTCTCTCGTACTCTCACCCCACGCAGGGACTGGGGCGCCCGGAGCGCCCCTTTCTGTTTCGTACTCTCACCCCACGCAGGGACTGGGGCGCCCGGAGCGCCCCTTTCTGTTTCGTACTCTCACCCCACGCAGGGACTGGGGCGCCCGGAGCGCCCCTTTCTCTTTCCGTACTCTCACTCCACGCAGGGACTGGGGCGCCCGGAGCGCCCCTTTCTCTTTGGTACTCTCACCCCACGCAGGGACTGGGGCGCCCGGAGCGCCCCTTTCTCTTTGGTACTCTCACCCCACGCAGGGACTGGGGCGCCCGGAGCGCCCCTTTCTCTTTGGTACTCTCACCCCACGCAGGGACTGGGGCGCCCGGAGCGCCCCTTTCTCTTTGGTACTCTCACCCCACGCAGGGACTGGGGCGCCCGGAGCGCCCCTTTCTCTTTGGTACTCTCACCCCACGCAGGGACTGGGGCGCCCGGAGCGCCCCTTTCTCTTTCCGTACTCTCACTCCACGCAGGGACTGGGGCGCCCGGAGCGCCCCTTTCTTTCCGTACTCTCACTCCACGCAGGGACTGGGGCGTCCGGAGCGCCCCTTTCTCTTCTTTACTCTCACCCCACGCAGGGACTGGGGCGCCCGGAGCGCCCCTTTCTCTTTCCGTACTCTCACTCCACGCAGGGACTGGGGCGCCCGGAGCGCCCCTTTCTCTTTCCGTACTCTCACTCCACGCAGGGACTGGGGCGCCCGGAGCGCCCCTTTCTCTTTCCGTACTCTCACTCCACGCAGGGACTGGGGCGCCCGGAGCGCCCCTTTCTCTTTGGTACTCTCAACCCACGCAGGGACTGGGGCGCCCGGAACGCCCCTTTCTCTTTCCTACTCTCACCCCACGCAGGGACTGGGGCGCCCGGAGCGCCCCTTTATCTTCTTTACTCTCACCCCACGCAGGGACTGGGGCGCCCGGAGCGCCCCTTTCTCTTCTTTACTCTCACCCCACGCAGGGACTGGGGCGCCCGGAGCGCCCCTTTCTCTTCTTTACTCTCACCCCACGCAGGGACGGGGGCGCCCGGAGCGCCCCTTTCTCTTTCGTACTCTCACCCCACGCAGGGACTGGGGCGCCCCTTTCTCTTTACTACTCTCACCCCACGCAGGGACTGGGGCGCCCGGAGCGCCCCTTTCTCTTCTTTACTCTCACCCCACGCAGGGACTGGGGCGCCCGGAGCGCCCCTTTCTCTTCTTTACTCTCACCCCACGCAGGGACTGGGGCGCCCGGAGCGCCCCTTTCTCTTCTTTACTCTCCCCCACGCAGGGACTGGGGCGCCCGGAGCGCCCCTTTCTCTTCTTTACTCTCACCCCACGCAGGGACTGGGGCGCCCTGAGCGCCCCTTTCTCTTTCCGTACTCTCACTCCACGCAGGCACTGGGGCGCCCGGAGCGCCCCTTTCTCTTTCCGTACTCTCACTCCACGCAGGGACTGGGGCGCCCGGAGCGCCCCTTTCTCTTTCCGTACTCTCACTCCACGCAGGGACTGGGGTGCCCGGAGCGCCCCTTTCTCTTCTTTACTCTCACCCCACGCAGGGACTGGGGCGCCCGGAGCGCCCCTTTCTCTTCTTTACTCTCACCCCACGCAGGGACTGGGGCGCCCGGAGCGCCCCTTTCTCTTCTTTACTCTCACCCCACGCAGGGACTGGGGCGCCTGGAGCGCCCCTTTCTCTTTCGTACTCACCCCACGCAGGGACTGGGGCGCCCGGAGCGCCCCTTTCTCTTTCCTACTCTCACCCCACGCAGGGAGTGGGGCGCCCGGAGCGCCCCTTTCTCTTCTTTACCCTCACCCCACGCAGGGAGTGGGGCGCCCGGAGCGCCCCTTTCTCTTCTTTACCCTCACCCCACGCAGGGACTGGGGTGCCCGGAGCGCCCCTTTCTCCTCTTTACTCTCACCCCACGCAGTGACTGGGGCGCCCGGAGCGCCCCTTTCTCTTTGGTACTCTCACCCCACGCAGGGACTGGGACGCCCGGAGCGCCCCTTTCTCTTTCCGTACTCTCACTCAACGCAGGGACTGGGGCGCCCGGAGCGCCCCTTTCTCCTCTTTACTCTCACCCCACGCAGGGACTGGGGCGCCCGGAGCGCCCCTTTCTCTTCTTTACTCTCACCCCACGCAGGGACTGGGGCGCCCGGAGCGCCCCTTTCTCTTCTTTACTCTCACCCCACGCAGGGACTGGGGCGCCCGGAGCGCCCCTTTCTCTTTGGTACTCTCACCCCACGCAGGGACTGGGGCGCCCGGAGCGCCCCTTTCTCTTTGGTACTCTCACCCCACGCAGGGACTGGGGAGCCCGGAGTGCCCCTTTCTCTTTGGTACTCTCACCCCACGCAGGGACTGGGGCGCCTGGAGCGCCCCTTTCTCTTTGGTACTCTCACCCCACGCAGGGACTGGGGCGCCCGGAGCGCCCCTTTATCTTTGGTACTCTCACCCCACGCAGGGACTGGGGCGCCCGGAGCGCCCCTTTCTCTTTGGTACTCTCACCCCACGCAGGGACTGGGGCGCCCGGAGCGCCCCTTTCTCTCTCCGTACTCTCACTCCACGCAGGGACTGGGGCGCCCGGAGCGCCCCTTTCTCCTCTTTACTCTCACCCCACGCAGGGACTGGGGCGCCCGGAGCGCCCCTTTCTCTTTCCGTACTCTCACCCCACGCAGGGACTGGGGCGCCGGAGCGCCCCTTTCTCTTTCCGTACTCTCACTCCACGCAGGGACTGGGGCGCCCGGAGCGCCCCTTTTCTCTTTCCGTACTCTTACTCTACGCAGGGACTGGGGCGCCCGGAGCGCCCCTTTCTCTTTCCATACTCTCACTCCACGCAGGGACTGGGGCGCCCGGAGCGCCCCTTTCTCTTCTTTACTCTCACCCCACGCAGGGACTGGGGCGCCCGGAGCGCCCCTTTCTCTTTCCTACTCTCAACCCACGCAGGGACTGGGGCGCCCGGAGCGCCCCTTTCTCTTTCCTACTCTCACCCCACGCAGGGACTGGGGCGCCCGGAGCGCCCCTTTCTCTTTCCTACTCTCACCCCACGCAGGGACTGGGCGCCTGGAGCGCCCCTTTCTCTTCTTTACTCTCACCCCACGCAGGGACTGGGGCGCCCGGAGTGCCCCTTTCTCTTCTTTACTCTCACCCCACGCAGGGACTGGGCGCCCGGAGCGCCCCTTTCTCTTTGGTACTCTCACCCCACGCAGGGACTGGGGCGCCCGGAGCGCCCCTTTCTCTTCTTTACTCTCACCCCACGCAGGGACTGGGGCGCCCGGAGCGCCCCTTTCTCTTCTTTACTCTCACCCCACGCAGGGACTGGGGCGCCCGGAGCGCCCCTTTCTCTTTCGTACTCTCACCCCACGCAGGGACTGGGGCGCCCGGAGCGCCCCTTTCTCTTTCGTACTCTCACCCCACGCAGGGACTGGGGCGCCCGGAGCGCCCCTTTCTCTTTCGTACTCTCACCCCACGCAGGGACTGGGACGCCCGGAGCGCCCCTTTCTCTTTGGTACTCTCACCCCACGCAGGGACTGGGACGCCCGA
>JAVMKO010000212.1:0-62500 GCA_032164245.1 Sternotherus odoratus
GAAAATGTTAAGTCGTTACTATCCACCAAACTGTTGGACAAGGGTCAAAATCTTGGTAAAAATTACGGGTGTGGTTTTAAAAAGACCCTAAGGGAGTCATTAGGTACCCAACTCAGTGGAATTCAATGGGAACTGGGTATCTAATTAACTCTCTTGGGACTCTTTGAAAATCCATCTTTAAGCATAAGACCAACAAGTCTGGAGTTCTTCACAATTACGTGACCTTGAGATAGATAGTTCTGTATGAACATGTTGACAACTCTAGTTAACTATAGGAGAGGTCAGTTTGCACACTGACCACACACAATAAGATTGGCTTGACAGTTACAATACAATCCCTTACCAAAATGAATGGGAAAGAAACGGCTTAACTTAAGCCTTGTTCACACCAGGGAATATTATAGAAATATTTCACTGGGATGCTAAAATCAAGAGTGTGAGGGGCAGAATTTTTAAGAATTCCCCAATGCAGACAATTCCAATGCTAAAATGCTATTCCAAGTATTCGCCAGTAATTACTCCAAAGGTTTTTGGGTCAACTCCTCAGAAACTGGAAGCAAGTTATGTGTACCTCTCTAATGCAGCCCATTAGAATAACAGATGAAGTTTGATAAATTATTATCACCATTATTAGTCTTTATTAGTGATGTTATATTGTTGGATGCGTCAGTCTTACAGTACTAACAAATTAAGGGTGAAGGATCAAATTCAGTGTACAATAAATGGCACAAATGGGCTAATTCTGGCCAAATAACAACCTTTTATAAACCACTTTATCCATAAAAGTTTAACACATATTACAATAGCATACGCCTCAATAAGATGGTCACCAAAGAATTGCAGTACGAACAGTTCTGAGAATACCTTCCAGAAAGTATTTCAGTAGCAATGCAGTTAATACTTATCACTTGAGCACAATATGTAGATGATATGACAGTCATCGGTTACATAATTATCTTATCTACTATTTGGAATAACAACTATGCAGGTTAAAGGTCTCCTAACATTTTTTCTAAAAATATTGCTTGGAAAAATATTGGATGTGAATCATCTTATGTAAATTTCCAACTAGCCTCCTCATATTAGTTCCACTGAATCATGACAACGTCAACCCAATCTTATTGATCTGTTCCAACAGTCAGCAACAGAAAGGTCAAGAAAGTTATAAGAAGCCTGCAGACTTGTGATCTATCATCATTTGGACAGCCAAAAGCTATAGAAAACATCTAACAAATGAATAATTTGAAAACAGCACATAAACCAAGCCTTCCAATCACCAGATTAGCCTTTCCTATTTTGATTTTTATATGAAGGGAAATAGAAACCAAACACACACTCTTTAAATGCTATATTTGAATGAAGCAAGGTACTAGATAATGGAGCCTTACGAAATGTGAATTTTGGACAATTAAGTTATTTATAAATAATGAAAGCAAAAGAAAGCAAAGCAAAGGAATATCATCCCATATTAATTAGTAAACAGAAACCACACTCCACTAAAAAGGAGCAAAACAAAAACAAAAACAAAAAAAACCAAGCAGTAAGAGCTGGCAGAATCACTGATGGCCAATCACCTGCGATTTTCATCCAGCACATCCAAGACCTGCTGGTAAGCCCTACGAGTAGAAGACTGGATAAGCGACAAAATGCCACGAGCAGAGTAAATATTAGATCCATCTTCAGGTAACATATGAGGAGGACAAACACGAGGCTGTTGTAGTGATGGTGTCACACTGGTTGTACAAGCATAGCAAATGAAGAGAAAAACACTGTTGTCAGATTTTAAAGAAAGAATTTCTTCAGCCAGCCCCAGTTCCAAAGTTTAAGTTGAGTCCATTTGATCTTACCCTTTGCCCACCAATATCAGGTAAAAACGGTCAAAAAAAAGTAGTAAGATGGAGTCACAATTACATTTGTTAATTATCCTAGGAACCAAATACAAATTACATTACATAAGACTGTGATTTTGGTACAGATATATAGGGTGTGTTTTTCAGAAATCCTCAGTACTCACTGACATCCATGGGAAGAGAGTTAGGCCAACATTTGACATTTTTGAAAATCCCACCCATAATCTCTTTTGAAGTCTTCCTTCAAGAGAACTATATATTAATGCAAGCATGATAACCTGGCATAAGTCTTGAAGCAAAAAAAAGTCTCATATTTAACAATGAAAGAGTGAGATTTCAATATTATTTTGATTTGATTGTGTCTGACAGTTAAAGAACCTAAGTTTAACTGTGAGAAGCTAGAATAAAACCACAAAATTAATCTACCAAAGATGACAAAACTGAAATTCTGACCATTTTATCAAAGAAAAGTGAACTGAGTTTAAAATGTAACCATTACAGGTTTTGTTTTGTTTTTTGTACATGATTTATTTTACAAACATCTCTGCTGGACACTATTAAATTCTGATCAAACATCTTTATGTTGTACATGTATTCCTTTTATTAACTTGCCATTTGCAACATAGGACTTTACACCAGGATATTTATTTTTAGGAAAATAAACAAATTTTCATTATTAATTTTCATTCATTTCATCAGGCTTGTTTAGCCTGAATTCATTCTTGTTAAGTTGAAAATTTAGTAATTATGTTTGAAAAATTCTGATTCACTGTACTCTTTAGAATTCTGGGATTGCTTGTAATCCAGGACGATTGCTCATGACCAACACTGGATGTTCTTTTGATCTTCTTTGTATATCATTCCTGCTTTACTGCTACAATATTCTGAGTTTAAGTTCCAAGCTTTCTGATCTTTTGCCTGTGTTCCCAAGAAACTGTTATTTAAGTAAAGTGTTAATGGTGTAAATGAGCATATTTGATGTTTGGATCCCTCCTTGGCTGAATCAGAGATTTTCATTATCTAGTTATTCTTGGATTGTGGAAGGAGTGTTCAGCTGATGCGGAGATTAAAACAATGGGTGGTACAAAACTAGGTGTATTGAAAAAGAGGATCAGCAATACAGTGGCCATCAGTCCATTGACAGCAGTGGCACAGCACAGCACAGGGTCAACAGGATTGGATTTCTGACTCCCACTACAAAGATGAAGGTACAGTAGACTCTCGATTATCCAGGACGATAGGGAAAAAAATAAATTCTGGTTAATAAAATCCCGGATAATCACCATCCATATGAAATATAGGGAGTGGCGGTTGATTCACCAGCCATCCTGTGCCAGGGGGAGGCGGTGTTGGTTCACTGGCTGCCCTGTGCCCTGGATTAGTCATGCCAATAGTGCAATACCCATCTTACTCCTGCTTTGCAGTGTGACTACATATTATAAATATCCAGGGTGGATAAAAATCAATGATTTTTTTTAAAAAAAGACTCTGTGGATAGTTCTCTGAAAACATTCTCTCCATGTGCAATGGCAGTCCAAAAAGCGAACAGCATGCTGGGAATAATTAAGAAAGAAAGGGCATAAAATATGATGTTGCCTCTATATAAATCCATGGTACGCCCACATCTTGAATACTGTGTACAGAGGTGGTCGCCCCATCTCAAAAAAGGTATATTGGAATTAGAAAAGGTTCAGAAAAGGGCAAAAAAAATAATTAGGGGTATTGAACAGCTTCCATATGAGGAGAGATTAATAAGACTGGGACTTTTCAGCTTGGAAAAGAAAACACAGATAACAGAAGATATGATCGAGGTCTATAAAACCATGACTCGTGTAGAGAAAGTAGATAAGGAAGTGTTGTGTTATGAAAAATAGTAAACAAGAACGAGGGGTCACCAATTGAAATTAATAGGCAGCAGGTTTAAAACAAATAAAAGGAAGTATTTCTTCACACAACACACAGTCAACCTGTGGAACTCCTTGCCAGAGAATGTTGTGAAGGCCGAGGCCATAACAGGTGCAAAGAAGAACAAGATAAATTCATGGAGGATAGGTCCATCGATGGCTACTAGCCAGGATGGGCACAAATGATTTCCCTAGCCTCTGTTTGCCAGATGCTGGAATATCACTTGATTATCTGTTCATTCCCTCTGGGGCACCTGGCACTGGTCACTGTCGGAAGACAGGCTACTGGGCTAGATGAACCTTTGGTCTGAAAAGGTAGAGCTATTATTATGGGTATAAATATATATAATTTATTATAAATATAACTCCATATTTTTTATCATAAGAACATCATAACCCTATATTTTTATAAAAAATATAGGGTTATGATGTTCTTATGATAAAAAATATGGAGTTTGGACATACTTTGAACTACAGAATGCTGCCTCCTTCACGCTCCTCTCCCCTTTGCCCCCGGTCTATAATACTAAATACAACAGTGATGTTACCTATATAACAAAGGTTTTGTAGAGATTTCAAGGGAACCATTGAACAGAAACATATATTGTACGTCCAACAGACATTTTGCATTAACAGCTGTACTGAATAAATTGAAGGTGTAACAAGAACTAGCTGCTTGAATTTGTATACCATCAGATTATTCTGATTGTCTTGGAGAAGGTCAATGGGCTTTACAAAGTGGGTAAATATTATCACTCAATTTAATGGGGGGAAAACTGAGCACCAGAGAGATTAAGTGACTCCCACAATATGACAGAGCAAGCTAAAGTCTGAGCTGAGAATAGAATCCAGAGCTACACAACTCTTAGTCCTTCATCTAATCACTATCCCACTTTTGTACATCCAGTTCAGTGCACCCCAAACTGACTACAAGAAAGGATTGTTTAATAGGCTGCTTGCAAGGACAGTCTCAATGATTATTCAAATCATAAGATTTATTTGCTTTTGGATAGAAGCCAAACTACACTGGCAGGAAGAGACAATTCTTATTAAGAAAGTTTTCTCCACAAAGGCTATTTGTTAACTTGTACATCCCTCTAAACTAGATAATCAGTGTAGGGAAAACCCTTCTGTTTTGATTCTGACCAACCTTGGGACTTAGTATGCAGAAACAGTTTGAAGTTTTAGGGGCAGAAAATGAATTGTATGTGAAAACAGGCGTGAAGAAAAACTGAATGGAGTTAACTCCCCTTTTATGATCTTCCCTCAGATTCAAGAGCACACAGCTATAATTGATTCATTTGTTAAATCTCTGAAGGTACTTCTATACAGCAATTGAACACTCATGGCTGGCCTGGGTCAGCTGACTTGGGCTCGCAGGGCTCGGGCTATGAGGCTAAAAATTGCTGTGTAGACATTCTGGCATGGGCTGGAGCTTAGACTCAGGGACTCTGCTGTGGGTCTTTTATTCCAGTATAGATGTACCCTAAGGTATTCTATGCACAAAGTCAAGAAGAGAGTATGGAGAAGTGGTCTATGACGTAAGCATTTGATCCACAGCTCTGCCAAGGGAATTACATACAAGATGCTCCTACATTTCAGGGTCACACACTTGTCATTAGTTACTCTAACTACTGTACTATCTATAAAAGCTTTCCCTGCTCTTCTTTTGTCTTTTTTATTTTTGTAATTAAATATTCTTGGGATTTAATACTATTTTGCTGCAGAGATTTCACAAAAGGCATTTTCATGAAGCATTTTAGCAGGTTTGTAACTATAGACTGCTTAAACATGTAAATGAAGGATGTGCATTTGGAATGAAATTGAACCAATTGGAAAATTATTGAAATAAACTGTAGTAAAGCTCAGAAACACTGTAAAATATCTAAGGTTTATGACTGAACAATGTTTACAGGAAGGCCAGTTAGACAACTGTTGAAGATGTAGAGGTGTCTTACTTATTATTCAGACTTGGATTTGCCTTATGCTTCTAAAGGTGCAAATTTCCAGTAAATAGATTTAGCCAATCAATGTGATTAAATAGCTTTAACACAGATTAAGATGTATTAGGAGTTAACTGCAAGTTCCATTTCTAAAATGTAAACACCATCACCTCCTTCCCCCACAAGTTGGCCAGAAGAACAGCATCTCTCAAACTATGAAGTTAGTCTCCCCGAGGAGGCACGAGGCTCTTCAAGAGAAATGGAAAGAGTCTAGACAAAATTAAATACTCTCCTCTGCCACATATTCTTGCTGGACCACTTGTTTTGGAATAAAAAGTAATCAATCCTTGGATTCAGTATCAGTTGGTAATAACCAACATAAAGCTCTGTTTCCCCAACTAAGCAGAAATGGCCAAGGAATGTCCATATGTTGAACATATTCTTCTGTTTTTTGCTTTGCAACTATGTTCTGAGTGGAGATTCTCCCCTCTTAACTTCTGACTCCACTTAATTTAAGAAAGTTTCCACAAATGTAAGCCGAAGCATTTCTTTACCCCAGTACCTTACAAGAACAATGAGGTGTAACGTTTGAAAAATCCTGCAACAGAATTACAGGTGGAAGGCAGGCCCTTAGCATACTGAGAACTATTTCAAGAATTATGCATTGAATTACAGACACTCTGATTATAAGATTAGTAGTGCAGAGAGCTACATAATTAAAAATACTCTTGCTTTTCATGTACTGTAATTAACAGTTAAGCTTATGTGTAGTCGTTAGTAGAGAAGGGTGACTGGAACTGTGCCATCTTATTTCTTGGGACAGTATTTGATCTGTGCCACCTTGAATAATCATTGCAATTTTCTTAAATAAGCATCCTATTAAATAAATGGAAGATAATTTATTAGCTCATTACTTATTAGTGCTCAACAGCTGGTTATTGTGTCTAGTCATTACCATGTCAACTGGTCCTTCCAAACAACTGAGAATCTAAGTATTACTGTCACTGTTCAACCCCCATCAGACTATAAATTCTCATGAAAGCCACTGCATGCAATAAAGTAACAAGAAGATAAATTACAACATATTCAGGAACATCTGTCAATGCCACTCCTCCCCTCTGCCTCCCTCCCCCCCACAAAATCAGGAGCAGTGCCAACTCCTTCCCTCAAATCTGGGGTGGCTCTTCTAAGAATGTTTTTATTTCGGTCACTCTCACAGCACACATACTGGAAATCCCACAACCCATCAACACATCTTTATGGCAAAATACTAATGCTGTTAAGGTATTTAATGTATTTTAAAGACAAAATCTCTCTACGTTTTTATCACTGTAGGGTCTGATTGCACAATGGCTCTGCAAAGTCATTTGTTTATGTGATATTTTGGAGGAAAAGATAAGCTACAATTTGCAAAGGGGCCTAAAAGTTAGGCACTCAACTCCCACTGACTTTCAGTGGGATAGGGTGCTTAATTCCGCTTAAATTCCTTTGAACATCTCAGCCCTAATCTTACAATGTTATGGCTATTTGAGGTACAACATGCTCCCAGAAAGCTTTAAAAAGCAGAATAGAAAAATCATTAACTCTCCCCTTCCCTGTTTTAATAATAGTCCCTGGAAGTGCAGGAGAATCATTTTATGCCCTAGTTATGCTAAGAATTATACCATGCTAGCAGGACTAATTTAAGCACAGTATAAACAGCTTGTCTGGCCAGAGTGGATGGGGAATAAGATTTAAAAATAGACTGTTCGAGGCTATGCTTCTGTCACTACCTTCTAGTCTAGAGAATATATTTTAAATGGTTGTGCTACATCTGCACTAGTTATACAAACTGTATTTACAATGTATTCTGTAGATTAATCTCCATGTTAGATGGAGCCTTTATTGAGACACCAGAGAGGACACTGCACAATGATACTTGGCTGTCAGTCAAGCCAGCATGCAAGTTAGACCAAGAGGACAAGATAAGCAAGGGTTAAACATATGCAAGAGGCAAAATGTTTTGACAGGACTATCTGTTTAATTAAAGGGTTTAACATAACTTGAATTTAAGCTGCAAAGCATTGGCTCTTCTCCTGTTTGTGGAGGAAAGTCAATCAGACCCAACCAAGCACAAGAATAAAAGCCTACAATGACTCAAATAAGCTTCTGTCAATAATTCACTATACCATGGAAACTGATCCTTACAGCTGAACCGAATGGAGAACTAGCACATATTTCATACAATATATAGGCTTATTATCCATGTTACATTTGTTTAGATCCAGCAAACACATTCCTAATTCTAATTAGAACACGGGGGTGGCATTTTCAGACAGCAGCAGAAGGAATAAAGGGCATAAATGCAATGATTTAAAAAAAAAAAAAAAAAGCCAGCCTCTTGTGTTTTTATGCCATGGTGAAAAAACTTAACTGACGTATACTCAAAATTTAACTACTGAAATGTTCTATTTGATGTTCTCATCAAAAGGGGATGAGATGTATATGGTTACAACATTTCCACATCCACCCACACCAAATAAAAAAGGGTGTTGGTCACTCGCCGGCTTCTCAACAGGAAGATATATTGATAGATTTCAAATAAATTATATTTTAATGTAATTATAAGGGCGCACCAATTTCTTTGCTCTTATTCAATGGATCACACAAAAAAGCAGGGATATCTTTGACACACAAAGTAGAACTCAATTTCTTGGAAGAATAACCTGAAACTTGGGAGAAAGTATTGCAAACAAAATCATGATCTGATAATCTCTTTTAAGTTACAGGCAGATGACTAGAAGTCATATGGAAAAGCAGCTGAACTAAACTTGTAATCTGCAGCTCATAGCACAAAACAGAAAAACCACAACTGAAAAAAGATCCCAAACTCCGAAGAGAACAGGGAGTTTGTGTTGTAAATGAAGTCAGCCAACTGCACACAAAAACAGGGTTAAAAAATTGATTATTCAGGAAACATATTGCAGTTCTATAATGTTCAAACTAGTATTACATATCTGTGATTCAGTCTTTGAAATGAGTATATCAAACCAACAGGAAAAGCAGATGGGAGGAAAGAGAACAAAATACTAATCAAGTTGCCCTTAAGTCACTGCATTGCAGATCTCTACTCACATGGAATCATTTCTGATCAATTGACCATTTTGAAGAACAGCATTTTCACTCATGGAACGTTCTCTTTTCAATCTTCCCACTGAACGAACCTGCAAACACAAAAAGAAGTGGAAGAGGGAGACAAAGTGAGGAAGAGAGAGAGTTTTTCAGGAGTGTCCCATAAATACTGTACTAAAGGCTGTTGACCGAATTTGCTCTCAGAACATATTCATAGCTCTCGTTGATATCAAAGTGAGTACAGAAGTGCACCTGATGGCAGAATCTGACCCTGTTTACAGTATGCAAAATTAAGTTTCTTGGTGCTGTCCAAAACACTTGAATAAATAGAATTTTAGATGGACAAAATGGGTGAGGCAATATCTTTTATTGAACTAACTTCTGGTGGGGGGAGAGAGAAGCTTTCAAATAAATTTCCTAGACCTGAAAAAGTTCTCTGTAATCTCAAAAGCTTGTCTTTCTCCCCACCAGAAGTTGGTCCAATAAAATACATTACCTCACCACCTTGTCTCTCCAACGTCTGTGGATGAAACAGACAAACTTTTGAGCTACACAGAGCACTTCTTCAGGCCAGGGAAAGGCACTCAGTGTCACAGTTAAATGCAAAGTGGAACAGATTGTTTAGCATAAGTAATTAACATATTCTAAGGCAACGTTTCTCAACGATTGGTCAATGGACCGGGTCTGGTCCCTGAGATCACCCTAACCTAGATTAGGAAGCAGCAAGCCGGCCCATGGTATCAAACAGGTTCAGAAACACTGTTCCCAAGGATTATTCAAGGTCAAACGGCCTGTTAACACCACTGCAGTCATAGGACACCAAAAAAAAGGGGCAGGGCGGGGCTAGTGGGTTACATATTGCATCGCTCAAGACAATGAATTTTAGTATCTAGCAAAGTTGTGAATTTAAGCTCTCAGGCTTGTCTTTTGAAGGTGTTGTGAAGGCTTACATTGAAGATGAGGACAGAGATCAGATATGGAGTGATTGTTTTGTGAAAAATGTTCACCCATGGATCATATGGTGTTTGTGTTTTATTTTTCTGTGAGGGTTCATTTGAGAGTGTAACAATTATCTGGTTTCACCCACACAGTGGTTATTGGGGCATTTAGTACACTGGATGAGGTATACCACATGTTGTGATAGGCATGTGTAGGACCCATGGATCTTCAAAGATGTGTTGTGGGAGGTATTGGAATTTTAGATGAATGAGGAGGCAACCCCTTACTTATGCCCATTACTGCTTTTATTAGCCATCCACACAATTACTGTTTGAAAGGACAGTAGAACTGTAATTTTGTGTTTTACATATGCAGTTTAATAAATGTTTGGCTGCTTAAAAAATTGGAGACAATAGATCTATTATGTTGTCTTATCTATCCCTAAGACAGTGCTGTCTTCTTCCCTAAAACACATTTTTACAGCTTTATTAACAACATTTTGCTTACGATTGATTATATCAACAACAGATACTAGGTTTCATGCAGATCTGACATTTTTTAAATACCGCTAGTCTCTTGCTCTCAATAATATCCTGTGACAATAGTTACATTGGTTAATTATATAATCCATAAAAAAAGAATCCCTTTATCAGTTTTAAATTAAATTAGTTATTTTTCAGTTTCATGTTGTCCCACTGTATTTATCTGATCTAAAACAAAGTCCCAATTCCTTTTTAATCACTCCTATTATTGAAGTTTAGCATGTCTCTAATCACTTTCATTGTCCTTTGCTGAACCCTTTCTATTTCTGCCATGTTCTATTTGAGATTAAGTGACTGGAACTGAAGAATTCAATGTAATGATTTAAACAATCTTATATTGTTTGCCTTTTTGACTCCTTTATACATTCAGCAAATATTTTAATTGAACTGGCTCTAAGGACACTTAGTTTCCTGAGTCTCAGACTTAACTTAGAACCTAGTGATGCATTTTTAATACACTTTGACATAAAATTCTGCATTGGCCAGGACACACAGATTTTTCCTGGTGCAATTTAAATATGGCCAAGTTACAGCATATGCATCTGGAAAATAGTGAATAAAATGAAAATACTGACAGCCATGGCTATAAAATGGACACTTACATATTAGAGCTGATTAGGAAATATTTTATTTCCCACTAAATAATTAAGAATTTTTCTTTTTTACTTTCACTGAATGGTAACAAACTGATCTGGATCACAATGTAGGGATCATTCACCATCCCATTTTTCTTCTTCAGTAAACTTTCACAACTAGAAAAGTTAAAAATACAATACTAGCCTCTTCGCTCTGAGGTGTCTGCGGTGGGGGTCTTTCTAGATCCAGAAAATCTAGTGGTCGCTCGCTAAGTGAAATAACCCGGGGAGGAGTTTTCAATGACAGAGGTTTGAATGGAGCAGACTGTATAAGGTCCAGATCTGATGGTCTGGAAAATGGAATGTCTTCACTGTTACCTGCAACAACACAGTTGAAATTACTTTAATTAATACTAAGTAAACACATTAACAGGTCAAAAGTTAGTGAAAAAGTTCAAGATGACAAAGACATCCCACACACTTCCATGAATAGACCTAATGTTTGCAAGAAAATTTATGCCATAGGAAATAAGGAAATACATCAAAATATAATCAACTCAGAAAACCAAACAATTATGAAAGAAAGCTGCTAGTAGTCCTACAGTTAAGGATATATTGAGGTGTTTTTTTTTAAGTATTTCCCTTAACTATATTTCTGTGCTCCAAAATATCCTTACCATAACCTGTTTCTTCTAGACCTAGCTGTTATTTGCCTTTGTATCCCCACAGAGGTATATTCCTATGAATTTCTGTCGACCATGAGGAGTGTGGTCACACATTCCACAACACCTGAGGAACATACCTTCACAGTCACCTTTAAATTTGCTGTGCGATGATAATTATTGAGTGACTTGGCCACAATCTCACCATCCAAATAACCTGTTCATACAACTCCATTTTTAGACAGTTGTTTAAAAAAACCCAAACATCTGAACTGTTTTTCTTTGTTGTCTTGGCAAATTATATATAAAGACACAAATGCAGGAGGGACATTTGATAAAGAAAAATTCTCATTAAAATTGTGGGTTTTTTGGGGAGAGGAGAGGTTTAAGATAGCTATCATATACATAACCTTAAAGAATATGATTAAGGCCACCTATCTCTCACATGGTTTTTGCTTATTACAAGCTGCATGTCATGATTCTTGCTTATTACAAGCCACGGTTATAACAATTTCACACACACACAGCTTTTGTTTACTCTTACCTGTGCAGTATTCTCTAGACACACAATTCATGGTCCTGGAAGCACCTGATTCACTGAGAACACTTTCTAACCTCAGAATTAGGTCTTACCAAAGCTTTCTTTGTTCAGATATATAGATTAATAGAAGTTCTAATGTCTGAGTATTTCAAACTGAGGAGCAAATGAGTACCAGCAACAAGCATAAGCTTTGAAAAGATGTAAGAACTGCAGATATTCTTAAACTTTATCATTATAGTATGATCAAATACAGATTATTGTACACCATAAGCTTATTATCCATAGAGCCGACTCAGTAGCAGAGACATCATCAATATGTCCATGTTCCTATTAATCAGAATAATTCTGAATGATATCTAATGAGCCAAAGCATATTTTTAGAATATGCTGCAGCTACTGTATCTTATTCCTATTATAAGAGTCAGAAGTCAGTCAGTAGGGATAGGTGGGTGAAATTCTGTGGCCTGCAATGTGCAGGAGATCAGACTAGATGATCTGATTTGAGCAGGGGGTTGGATTAGATCAGGGGTCTCCAAACTACGGCCCGCGGGCCGGATGCGGCCCGCGAGGCCCTCTCATCCGGCCCGCGGAGATCTTTTTGGCTCCGCGCTGGGGCCTGGAAGCGCCGCGCGGGCCGCCGCCGCCAGCCGCGGGGCCTGGAAGCGCCGCGCGCTCGGCCGCCGCCGCCAGCTGCGGGGCCTGGAAGCGCTGCGCGCTCGGCCGCCGCCGCCAGCCGCGGGGCCGGGACGCGCCGCGTGCTCGGCTGCCGCCGCTGGCCAGGGACGGCTCGGAGCTGGGACCGGGACGCGCCGCACCGCCACGCAGTTGCAGGGGGCGAAACAAGGAGCCACCCACTGCCAGGCGGCGAACCGGTCTGTGGGGAGAGACCGGGTTGAGCAGGTCAGTTGGGGGGGTGAGAGACCTGGCTGGGTGGGTCAGTTGGGGGGGGGGGGGTTGGAGGAAAGGAGGTTTTGGGGTGAGAGACCTGGCTGGGTGGGTCAGTGGGGGGGGGGGTTGGAGGAAAGGAGGTTTTGGGGTGAGAGACCTGGCTGGGTGGGTCATTGTGGGGGGGTTGGAGGAAAGGAGGTTTTGGGGTGAGAGACCTGGCTGGGTGGGTCATTTGGGGGGGGGGGGGTTGGAGGAAAGGAGGTTTTGGGGTGAGAGACCTGGCTGGGTGGGTCAGTTGGGGGGGGGGGGTTGGAGGGAAGGAGGTTTTGGGGTGAGAGACCTGGCTGGGTGGGTCAGTTGGGGGGTGGGTGGGAGGGAAGGAGGTTTTGGGGTGAGAGACCTGGCTGGGTGGGTCAGTTGGGGGAGGGGGGTTGGAGGAAAGGAGGTTTTGGGGGGAGAGACCTGGCTGGGTGGGTCAGTTGGGGGGTTGATGTGTAGTGTTCATGTGTAGTGAACAGGTGTTCATCTGTAGTGTTCATGTGTAGTGTTCAGGTGTTCATGTGTAGTGAACAGGTGTTCATGTGTAGTGTTCATGTGTAGTGTTCAGGTGTTCAGGTGTAGTGTTCAGGTGTAGTGTTCAGGTGTAGTGTTCAGGTGTAGTGTTCAGGTGTTCATGTGTAGTGTTCATGTGTAGTGAACAGGTGTTCATGTGTAGTGTTCATGTGTTGTGAACAGGTGTTCATGTGTTGTGAACAGGTGTTCATGTGTTGTGAACAGGTGTAGTGTATCAATGTGTTATTAAATAATAACTGAATAAAATAATAGTAAATAAATAATTAAAAACAACATCCATGTTTTGATTCTTTTTTATTTGGACCTCGAGTGTGTTGTCGGCCCCCGAACTGCTATTTGATAGCTAATGCGGCCCTCGGGCTGAAAAGTTTGGAGACCCCTGGATTAGATGATCTCCAGAGGTCCCCTCCAACCCTAATATTCTATGATTTTCTGATCATGATGGTTCCTTCTGGCCTTAAAGGCTATCAGTACAAAGTAAATTTTGCTGGGGTCCATTTGTAGAACTCATAATTCAGGCATGAAAGACACAGTAAGAGATTGGTGCATGTAATTATTTCAGCTTATTGTCCATATATTCAGCCAATGCACATCAAAATTATGAAACAGTGCATGTCAACATTTTGCCTTAAAAATTATCCCAATGTCTCTGGTCAATAAAGAATTTTTCATATTTTAAGAAACTTTAGAGATTATAATTGATCAGCAGCTCCTATTTGGAAGATTGGGATACAATTCACAAGTCTTTGTTTTTGAATAATATTTTTTTCCCAAAACTCACTAAATTATTTTTTAATCCCCCAAAACAAGCTATGTTGGACATAGAGCAAATCAGCATAATGCTTTGGCTGATACTTTTACCCTACAACGTACTGAAAGGTATGTTTGTGTTCAGTTTAAGCAAAATGTTATTTGAAAGCTACGTCATGCTGTGGCTCACCACCCTAGGAACATTCTGGAATCACTCACCACCCAGGGGGAGGGGGAGTGAGCTCACCATGTGGAGTGAAGGGGAGGGGCTTCTGACTAGAGAGACTCTGGCTGCTTCTGGGTAGCAGGGGCTCTCCCTCCATGTGCACATTGTATTGAATTGAATAAAATATCAAAACCCCTTGATTCTGCCTGGCCTCTGACTTACCGGGAATCACAAAATCCCAACAGTACACATACCTGCCACTACAATCCTCTCTGGAACCTGCATAGTTACACTGGCATTTGGAAGACCTTCTTGGATGCCTTGTTCAAGGTCAGCAGTTGGTGGAGCTACCTTTAATTTTTCTGGTACCCTCATTCGCTGGCTGATCCCTTCAGTGTACTCCATTTCATATTGAATTCGATTAATTTCTGCCATCTCAGCAGCTGGAGAGGGGAACACTGCCCCATTCATTCTGATGAAAGAAAACCAAAAAGCCATGAATTATTAACTGACAGCAAAACTAAACATTAGGTGGGTTTCTTTCTCAATGCACAGTAGAGTTAAGTGGATACATTTCTCCAATAACCGGGCAAGTGTCAGATCCCCTTGACTGATCACGCACAATATTGAGTGAGAATAGCTCCAATAAATTCAAATAGCAAAATTTCCAGCTGCAAAGGACTACAGCAATGCCCCGTATGCTACCCAAACCCCACACTGGGGCTGTGCAGGTCGTCTGTTGACTCAATGGTGACACAGGGCTGCCTGCAATTCCTTACACAACATTGAGAAGTTTTCCATGCTAGTCCCTACATAGGCTTGGACAGAAAGCTACATTGGGTAAGAAGTCGGAGGCACAGGTATGTTTCTGGAACACCAGTATCCAAGCAATGGGAACACAGAGGCTGTGGCTGCTATTTAAGCTTATAGGATGGAATGGAGTAGGCTCGCAACATGGCCCTGAGTTGGTGGTGATGGTGGGGATTCACTTACACAGAACCCCATTTCACTAAGAAGGAAGTTTCTCACCAACAAGCTGCCAAATCAGTTTCAGAAATTCAGCACTACAACAACATTCTCATTTGATTTATTCAGTACTTCTAGGTTAAAGACAAGCTATTCTGTAAACTTACAGACTTTTATTAATACGTTGATCTGAACAGACTAAAAATATATCTACAGTATACAATCTGAGTGCTCCTGAAAGTGGAAATCCTACATCTGCAGAACAGCTATGATACACCATGGGCAGAAGCAGGAAGTTTCCCCACACTGCGAAACCAGAGGGCAGTATTTTCAACCTGAGATAGAGGGTCCCTGTTAGGGGTAAGAAGGGAATTCAGTCTGCTTGACCATGCTCTCTTGCTTCTGTGATGAAGCTGTAATAGTAATGATGTTTTTTACAATATGGATAGTACAGATCTTAGTGGCCCAAATGAGAATACTCACTTATATCACAGTATCGATTTAACAACTTTCTGAAAGGAAAGGGATATCTGAGCATTTCCATAAAACCATCAAGCACTGGAATCCAAACATAGACAGTTTCTCAAAATAAAGTATCTTCTAAGATCTGTAAGTCATTTGGGCACCTTTGGTTAATTTGCCTATTAAACCTCAGATCGAGAAGTCAACCCGTTGCTGATCTATAATTATAGTGAAACTAAGTTATTGATATATTTACTAATATTATATAGGAGAGATGTCTTTCCGCATGTCCCATTCATACCCTACAACCAAAATTAATTTCAGAGATTTGTATTGTGGGTGACTCAAAAAGAGTTAATTTGATTATAAAGGACACCAGATTAAATGATGAAGTGGAAACAAATCTAAGTTTGCCAAATATAAGATCCACCTGGGAACTAATACAGGGATACTCAGAGGATTCCCCAACACACTATACCCCTGGCAATTAGAAGGAATCCCACCAACCTGAAAACACAAAACACAAGAACCAGTGGTCACCCAATTAAATTAATAGGGAGTAGATTTAAAACAAACAAAAGGAAGTACTTTTTCACACAATGCAGTCAACCCATGGAATTCATTGCCAGGGGACATTGTGAAGGCAAAACTATAACTGGATTCAGGTACTGGAACTGGACGACGGGATGGCTCACTTGATTGCCCAGTTCTGTTCATTCCCTTTGTAGCATCTAGCATTGGTCACTGTCAGGAAACAGGATACTGGGCTAGCTGGACCACTGGTCTCACCCAATATGTCCATTCTGATGTTTATGTCTTATATGTTTATATTTAAAACCTCACACCAGCAGTCAGGGAAGGAAAAGCTCCCAGTTTTATGCAAGCTTGCAAAAAAAAATTACATTCCTTTTCCTTCACTGAGGATGAAAACCATGCAGAGTTAGGCTGTCTGTATTAACTCCTGCAGGTTGTACTCCAATAGAAGGAACTGTCAGAACCCACAAATCGGGAGCAGCAGCATCATTGACAGGTGCTCACCAGTTGCTCAAGCAGCTCTGCCACAGCTAAATGCTTAGACTTTAGCCTCTCCCTCCACACTACCCTGTTGGTCTCCCACAGCAGATTCACCCTTCCTGCTACCCAGTAAAGTAGCCTGATGTATTGTGGTCAAAGTACATACTGCCTTCTGAGCTTTCCACATCTCAAAAGGCCATGTACAGTTCAGGCAGTAGAAGCAGTAAATCACTTCAAGATCTTTTGAGATGGGAGTCCCTATGCAAATGAAAGTATCTAATTTTAACAAGAACTTAAAAAATACCAAGAGTATCTTATGGCAACAGTCTTATTAAATGGCCATGATCTATTAAGTGTTATATGTACCAGATGAGTTCTATAAAATGTCACTAACCTCCCTAGAGGTGATTCACTGCTTGTTCTTTTGTTCATTTTGAAATATTTGCACAGCTATAATTTTGTAATCAAATATCACTACACTGCAGCACTCTTTACTTTACAACACGGTAAAGTTTGGATCTGTTTTTGTACATGAGCATGACAACTGCTTTTCCAGCTGTAAAAAAAATAAAGAACAGCATTAGAAGAGTCAACTTCATAAATATTTAGAATCCAAGTATCATAATATCAGACTCATAATGCCAGTCTGGCAGTAATTGCCAAGTATCAACAAATACAATACTTCAATATGCTCACATGCATCTTAGAATTCAGACATGTAATTTCTGGAGAATTAATTGATTTTCTAAATGGCAGAAGGAAAAAACAGTGAGATTTCAGCTGCCGAAATCTTACAATACTGAAACTTACTAATTAAACTAGAGATGTATGTGTATGGGGGAAAAGAACAGGAGATCTATAATAAAAGATGTTCCATATTAGAAAGCAGAATAGTTAGCACAGGGACTTAAGGCTGAGATTCTGCAATCTGCTCAATAGTGTGCAAAATCCTAGTACATCTACACTGCACTTAAGAGTGAGCCTCCCAGCATGGTAGACAAACCTGTGCTAGCAGGGCTTGTGCTAGCATGCTAAAAATAGCTGCCTGCCCATAGGTCTGATCTTGCGAGGCTAAACTGAGCCTCCACTGGTACTACAATGTCCATGCCGTTACTTTTTAGCATGCTAATATGAGTCACACTAACACAAGTCTGTTTAGAGGACTTGCTTTCAGCTGCAACCCAGACAGCCTTAGTGACCCCAACAGCAGTGCACCGGTACAGAGCAGTCTGCAGGATTGAGGCTTAAGTCAGAAGATGCAGATGCCCATTCCACTCCTGATTTACTGTGTGACCTTTGACCTATATGCACCTCAATTTCCTGTGTAAAATAGTGGTAATATTTAAACCAACTCTGTAAGCCATATTAAAATATAATAAATAAATACATTATATATTATATATAAAAATAATAAAAAATATATATATATAAAAAAATCTTAAAATAACAACCAAAAGTTCATTACAATCAAGAGATCTCAGACTGAAAGCACAAAAGAGAAGAGTAAAATTCTTAGCTCTTTTATGGTAATTGAAAAGCAGAACTGTCATTAGTAACTGGAAAAATCTAAGTGGTTGAGAAGTATTCAAAGTTAATGGGGAAAGGAAGTTTTAAGGTGACATTTACAGAAATCAGTGGTTGTAAAGGTGTGGAAGGAATGAAAGTTTGAGAAAGCTAAGTCATCTCAACTAAAAACATGATTAACTATGCAGAATCATAGAAAAGGGATACAGGAGGCTATCAGAAAGTGCACACAGGAGTATAAATGGGAACTCCGGAGAGCTATTTTGAATGGGATTTGGAGATGAAGATGAATCAAGTAGATCGAGGAAACAATACAATACGACACTGACTTCTTGGAGCCAGAAAGCAGCACGCATATCCCATTCTGATCTCCTGGACGGGATTGTCATTGTAACAGCAGTTTGTGATTAAGGAGCGTATATGGATCTGTGTATACAAAGTTTTAAACAAAGGATGAATTTGGACACCATGATATGGCAATCACCAGACACAGACAAGAGAGATAAGGGAGAGAAAAAAATGGTCATCAATGACATGAGTTTTGGGCTTTGGAAGCAAAATTAGTAGGATGTATTATGGGACACAGAGGATTGCTTAACTGTCAGCACATCAGTCACTGAAGCATTTAGAATTAGAAGCTATGACGTAACAAAGCACTATCAGGGTGATTGGAGGGGGATGCAGAGCTACATGGCATCTGCACACAAGGGATAAATACTGAAATGCATTCATCATGTACAGGCGTCGGACCTATTTATGCACATCACCTCTTCACATCATATACATGTAAGGAATGAAAAATGTTAGCGAGGCTTTGGGTTCCTATAATATTTAACGAATGCAAGAGAGCAAATGCCACTCTGCCAGCAGCAGCTCTGAAGCTGCAACGCACAGTGAAGATCCCAATTGGGGCAAAGAGGTTGCTTTACAAGCAAACATCTTTCTTTTTCTAATAGAAGACCGTTATTATAAAATTAGCACAAATTAGAAAAAAGGCTATAGTTTGATAAGCTGCTGATCCAGGTTGTCAATGAGAGGCCACACTTCAAATAAGGGTGCTGACAAAATGACAACATTAAAACAGAATAAAATGGAAATTCACTGGGCCTGAGTCTGAGCTAGTACAGGTATCACAGCATCATTTTCTGCTGAATGTGCCTGATTTACAGGGGCATAAATGAGAGGGGGGGAAACAGGCCCAGCAGGTTAGAGGATCACATAACCCTAACCAGCCAGGTCTCCACCATTTCAGAAGACATTTTACATTATTTGGTTGATGGAGGGTGCCCCACAATGTAGCTCTGCCCTTAATGTTTCAGAATGTGAAGTCAGGGGCATCCAGCTACGAAATGCAGCATCCTCTCCTCAGTGACTATATTTAAAATACAATCGCGTGGGCAGAGAAAATGTAAACACCGAGGGCAAGAGACACAGAAAACGGGCCAGCAGGGGGGATAAAGGCAGTAGACAGGCCGAGCGATGGGGGAGGGGGCTGTGCAGTGAACGTGAGGCGGCGCAGAAAATGAAAGCGTGGACACAGCTGGGGGGTTATAACAGGCCATGGAGCAACACATGGGGGATGGGCACAACAGGGGCTAGAGCAGGCGGGGGGGGGGGGGGTATTGCCGGGGCCCAGTTGGATCTTCCCACCCTGGCTGCGTGAACAGGCCCCAGCGTTACCGACTCACCCAGAGGCCGGCGGGAAGCCGCCTGGCAGGTCCCTCTCGCGCTCCGGACACTCAAGGGCTCTCGCTCAGTGATAAGGAAGCGCAATGCAGCCCGGGCCGCTTAGACGGAAAAACAGACTGAATTGTCCCCATCGAAGCGCCGTAGCCGCCACTGAGCAGGGAGCTGTGTGGAACGTCACGTGACTTACAAAGGGCGGAAGTGATTCTCTGGCCCGTCACCTGAGAAAGAGCCATGGGAAGCCATCTTTACTGTGGTCAGACGGCGTGAGCGGTGTGTGCCTTTGTGATGATAGTGCTGTTGTTGCTGTCACAGGCTCTGAGCTACATATACAGTGCTGGTCAGGAGCACGGGCGGTGCAGTGAGGTGTGAATGCCCTTAATGTCTATCCCTAGTTATATTTGACTATCACCAGCCATGTGGACACATTAACCCATTCCCAGAGATACAGAATAGAATAGTACTAGCCGGGGCGCTGGAACAATTTTTACAGCGAGGGCGCTGAAAGCCATTGAACGAAACTGTAAACTCTGTCTATGATGGGAACCACTTCAAGCCAGGGGGTGCTACAGCAACCCCCACACTCCCACCACACCTGTAGTTCCAACACCTATGAGCACTAGAACATTAATTCCATCAGTCTGATACCAGAGCTAGTAAAAACAAAGCAGCAGCATGGCCTAATGAATAGTACTAGTCATGGATGCAGGAACCTACCCTTCTAGTTCTAGATTAGCTGCTGTGCAAGTCACTGTGCCATTCTCTGGTTGTTTCCCTTCCTATCCTTTATCTGGCCTCTCTATTCAGATTGTGAGCTCTCTAGGAAAGGAACACGCTTACTGTAGAGGGCTCAGCCAGAGGTGAAGGTAAGCCTGTAGCTGTACTGTGGCAACTGGCTTCCCCAAGCAGCAATTTAAAGGGCCTGGGGCTCCCAGCAGTGGCTAACACTTTGAAACTATGACAGAGGAAAACCTATTCCATTCTGTTCTTCAAACAGACTGTGCAAATTTTTGACTTTACAAAAAGCCAATTTTTTAAAAAATTAACCGGAAATCAGGAAAGAGAGTAAGTATACAAATAACACAGGGATGCTCTTTAATTCCTGCTTATTCCTCTCACACAGCCAGTAAAAAGGATGCAGGTTCTTTAGCAGCTTTATTTGCAAAATGCATAAAGATTTTCAATCAAAATTGAGAAGGCAACAGTTTTTTTTTTCAAAAATGAATTTAAAATGAACATACCCAATAGCGTCTGTCTGATAGGTTTTAAATTAGGGTGTGTCTTCACTGGCAAGTTTCTGTGCCACAAGTTATACCACTTTTATTAAAATGCTGGAATTAAACCACTGTTGCGTGTCCACACTGTGCACCTTGTGATGCTGGAGCACATCCACATTAGTAGCTCTTGCAACAGCAAAGACAGCAGCGCATTGTGGTAACTATCCCACTGTGCAACTGGCTGCAGGGTGCTTTGGGAAGGGTTTGCAATGCCTCATGGGACAGTGTCACATGATACAGATTTCACAATCTTATTGTTCCATGGGCATTCCACTATATTGCCAGCAGCTTTTCAAATGAAGAGGGGGCAGAGGGAGAGAGAGTGTGTGTGTGTGTGTATGTGTATGAGTATGAATGGGGTGAGAGACAGTGTGGTTTGGGGGATAGACAGTGTGACACCATGATGTAGGGTGCCCAAACAGCAAATGTGAAAAATTGGGACGGGATGAAAGACAGCATAAATCCAATAGATAGTGAGGGTTTGGCTTGAATTTATGGCATCAATTAAATGACATGAAACTATCAAACAAAGAGTCATCAAACCAACTATAAAAAAAGCCTCAAGTTAGGAAACATTAGGTTGGTTGCATTTCCTGAGGGCACTGAGACAGACAGGGCTTGAAGTATACTTACTGTAGTGTAATAGATTATACAGGTGGTATAAGCCCAGGCTTGTTTATGTTTCTTTGTTGGTGAGACACATAGCAGGTAGACTACATGTACAGTAGCGGAAATGGTTTCAGAGGACTCTGCTTTGTAGGGCTTTCCTCTCTCTTTTTATTGTGAACATTGCTTTATTCTCCCTTCCAGATGTCTGGCATGAAGTAACAAAACTTGCATTGACCTCAACAGAACCAGGATTTCACCCTGTTCTAAAAGCAACCAGCACTACATTTATTTAAAATATCAGATATCATAGGAGTCACCCTTTTGTGATTTACCATTTTTAGTTTGTTGTCCAAGCTTAAAGTTGTGATTTTAAAAAGTGGGTTCTACTCAAAAACTAGTAGAATGATACAGCCCCATTTATGGTTTTTAATCAGAAGACAAGCTATTAAATGTTTGGATATTTTTATTTTATGTATACACATTGGCAAGAAGGGAAATAAATAAGTTTAATGAACTTTTCCCTGTACCATCAGAGTTACATATTTGGTTGCATTTAGTGGAAGGATTTCTTTTCCCTAGGCTTTTTGATTATTTGGTCATTATTTCTGGTTGATTGTAGTGTCACTTGCATTCTTTTAATACAATATATTAACACTTTGCACTTCTTTAGCACCTTTTCCCCAAGACTCTCAAAGCACTTCACAGACATTAGATAGCTAATATTCACAGTGCTGGGTGATAGGAAAATGAAATTATCTTGACTTACATATGGGGAAACTGAGGCATAAAGATATTTTTAAGCCAACATTTTCCAAAAAAATGGCCTTTGATTATGGGTGCCCAATTTGAAACATGCTGTATTTGATTTTCAGAGGTGCCGAACACTCATCTCCAGTTGCAGTCAGTGGGAGCTGTGAGTGCTCGTCACTTATGAAGAGTCTCAAGCTGCCCAAAATATTTTATCCAGCGTGACTTGTCCAAGGCCACACAGTAAGTGAGTGGCAGAGTCCAGAACTGAGAAAAAAATCCTGGCCACCTGACCGTCTCATGCTCTAACTGCTAGACTGCATTCACCATCTCTTACTGCTGAGTTTAAAACTTTGCAATAATCCAGGTAATATACATGTTATGAGAGGGCTGTAGAAAGCAAATGTTGATAAATGTTGATGTAGATATGTAAAGATCAAAATATAAGATCTCCATTAAGGGTAGAATAATAGATGGTTATTATAAATTGTTTAATGTTAATGTTTATTTTGATAAGGTTATGGAAAAAGTTTTAAATGATCATGAGTAATGGAACTGGTTTTTGCACTTTTATACAATTACTACCTCATTAAAGCAATATGCTGCTATTGCACGTTCTGTGTACAAGCAATGGCCCTGCAAAAAGGGCGCGAATTCTGTCCAATCATGCTGCTCCTACCACGTGCCTACTCCACGTGAGTAGTCTAAATCTGCCTAGCAATATAAGGTAGCCAATCATGTAACACATATACAAACTGCGTAGTTAACCAAGACTATAAAAACTGTAAGTTAAGCGTGGTTGGTGTGGCAGTTTCTTTACGCTTTTGGGCGACTGTCACCTCGGCCGAATAAACACGTTTTGTTTTAAACCTCATTGGTCTCCTTGAACTTCATTCCTGGTCTCCCTCTATAGCCTAGCGAACATCCTGTTACATCTTCTGGGGGCTCGTCCGGGATGTCGAGGGACGATCAGGAGCAGGTCCAGGGATAAGTCCGTTGGGGACTTGCAGGGGTAAGTCTGTTTCGGGGGCCGGCACAGGAGCGGTGCATCGAGAGGGGCCCCGTTTTGACCGGTGGCCGCTCGTGGGCCGGTTAGCCGTCCAGATTGCCTTTTTGCACCAACGAAGAGACTTTGAAAACAAACGTGGGGAAGGGGAGGGAAACTCCAGTCAGTCCACGGAGAGGCAAGTATAAGAGGGTCTCTGGGAGGGATCTTCTTGTCGGAGTGACTGATTGTGTGTGTGACTGAGTGAATGGCCATTACGGTTCCTGTTGTCAACCGTTGGAACGTCCGGTGACTCAGGCTAGTGGCGATTGAGAGTTAACCTCAACCCTCCCACCAACCGACTCCCCCATCCTCTATAGTCGGTTGGGAACCCGTCTTTCCTATTGTGTCTGTTTGATCTGTCCTATCTGGGTGGAAAAATAAATAAGAAAAGTAAAGACAGCTGTTAAGTCAGGCTAGTGAGGGTGCCCCAAGACCTAGTCTGCAGAATGGGAGGAAGCGGATCCAAGGAAGACCGCAAAACACCTCTAACTTGCATGTTAGAGCATTTTGGAGAATTCAAGAAACATATCTCCACCGGCAGTCGTAAGGCCGGTCTATTAAGAAGGTTCTGTGAGAGAGACTGGCCGACATTTCCAATCCAGCCCTCGTGGCCGGCCATAGGAACTTTGGATATGGATATTATTAGAGATGTCCTCAATTTCGCGGGACGACAACACCCTGATCAATACCCTTACATATCCGCATGGTTTGACATAGTAGAGGAAAATCCACCTTGGTTACAAAAATATACCAAATGCCTGGTCCTTCGTACGCGCTCACGAAAAGGGCTCAAAGGAACTAAGGAGGAATTAAAACCCATATATACAAGCCCCCCAGACGATGAGCCACAGGCTCCACCCCCTTACATGCCATTACCTGTGGTCCTGGTCGTCCCTGCGGAGCCTATACCTGTACTACAAGCACCAATAGCCCCGCCAACAAGCGTACCCGGCATGTCCGCCTCAAATTCACCAACTGACTCCGGTCGGTCAGGCTTGCAGCAACTTGAAGAAAGTGTGGCAAAACTTCAACAACTCCTAACTCCTGAGAGAAAACCCGAGGATCATGACTCTAATCAGGACGAGAAAAGAAACACTACAAGGGAACATTCCTACGCCCTTCGGAGTAGGGATCGTGATACCTCCCCGGTTCGTCAGTTCCCTCTCCGGGTAGTTAATCAATTGATTCCCCCTCCAGCAGATAACCCTACAGGCCAGTACCGGGTCCAGGGAGTGTATCAGCATGTTCCTTTCACTAGTAGTGATCTTCTTAATTGGAAAGCTTCAAAGGCACCGTGGACAAACGACCCCACAGCTATTGCCACTCTAGTCGAAGGAATTATTGGGACTCACTATCCCTCTTGGATGGACATCAGCCAACTTCTCCAAAGGTTGCTTAGCCCAGAGGAACGAACCCTAGTCTTAAGCCGGGGAAGGGAAGAAGCCCGTATAGAATATGGATCAAGAGACCCCAATGGCCTCTTAGATTTTATGGACAGTACATTTCCCACAATTAGAGATCCGGGATGGGACCCTAACACACCAGATAGCAAAACTGCCCTCGATCTATACCACCGGTTACTTGTTCGAGCTCTCAAAAAGGGACCACCTAGAGTTGTGAACCTCCGGAAAATTCACGATTTGCAACAAGACAGAGAAGAAACGCCTGGGGCATTCTTAGAAAGATTGAGAGAAGGATATCGTAAATGGTCCCCATACGATATGGACAATGAATCAGAAGACAGTCCAGGGTCCCAAGCTTTGAAGAACAGTTTTATCAGCCAGTGTGCCCCAGACATCAGGCGCAAGCTTCAGAAGGATCAGGGACTGGTCCACATGAACATGGGGTGCGTTCTCGAAGTAGCTGCTCGAGTGTACGCCGCCCGAGAAGGTGAAGAGGAAAGGAAAGCGGAAGAAAAGGTGAAAAAGAGAGCCCAGTTGGTTGCCGCAGTCTTCCAGGACAACTACAATGGAAAAGGAAGAGGATATGCCCAGCGCAGCGGAGGAAGAGGACGAGGCAGAGGCCGACTGGGATTCACCCAGTGTGCCCAATGCTTCCAGGTCGGCCACTGGAAAAATGAGTGTCCTAACAAAGAAAGTGAAAGTACCTCAGAAAGTGAAAGAGGAAGAGGAAGGAGCGGTCCCAGAGGAGGGCCACACAATAGAGGAAATAGAAAGGAATATGGGGCACCTTTCTGGTCAAAAGCAGCGACTACTCAAGCACTTGATGAAGATACCTTTGGTATGGCTGTGATAGAAGACTGGACGAGAAACCAAGATTAGGCCAGACCGGTTCCTCGGATCCCGACAGAAGTGTTTACAACTGGCCCCGGGGAGCCAATGGTCTGTATGAATGTGGGAGGCCAGTTCATAGACTTTCTAATTGACACAGGAGCTACCAAGTCCGTGGTCAATACTAGGGTGGCTCCCGAGAGCCAACAACAGACCACTATCATTGGAGCAACAGGACAAATGAAACCCTGTCCCTTCCTACAAGAGAGAGCATGTAAATTAGGAAGCCACGTTGTTACCCATAAACTTCTCTACGTACCTGAATGTCCCATTCCCCTCCTTGGAAGAGATATGTTATCAAAACTTAGAGCCACTCTTACTTTTGATTGTGATGGAACCATGAAAATGCAATTAGGAGAAAAGCCATCCCCAACTCAATGTCTTATGTTAGCACTCCCCGTAGAAGAAGAATGGCGACTTTTCACCTCCATGGAAAACAGACAAGATTGGCAAACTTTTAATGTCCCAGGTGTATGGGCAGAAGATAATCCACCCGGACTGGCAATTGACATTCCTCCTATAGTCATTGATCTAAAACCCATGGCAACTCCTGTCTCCATTCCCCAATATCCTCTACCTCGAAAAGCAGTAGTTGGCATACACAAACACTTACAGAAATTATCAGATGTTGGTATCATTATCAAATGCCAGTCAGCCTGGAATACTCCCTTGTTACCTGTGGAGAAGCCTGATAAAAGTTTCCGACCTGTGCATGACTTGCGGGCCGTGAATAAAAGAGTGATCCCATTACACCCAGTGGTGCCAAATCCTTACACCCTCCTCAGTCTGGTACCGGCCAGTGCCCAATGGTTCTCAGTGTTAGACCTTAAAGACGTCTTCTTCTGTCTTCGGCTTGCACCCGTCAGTCAACCTATTTTCGCTTTTCAATGGGAACACCCTGATACTGGTCAGAAGACTCATATGACATGGGCTCGTCTCCCACAGGGATTCTGTAACTCACCTTCCTTATTCGGACAGGCCCTAGCCCAAGACTTGGTGCCTCTCACACAAGGAGGCAACCGCTGGAACATCCTCCAATATGCCGATGACCTCCTTGTGGCTACTCGTACCCACACTGAATGTATAGAGGCCACTGCCAATCTTTTAAAACATCTCTATCTCAAAGGTTATAAGGTTTCCAAGAAAAAGGCTCAGTTAGTACAGAGGGAAGTAAGATATCTAGGATTTAAACTCACAAAAGGAATCCGCATGCTAGACATTGAGAGAAAAGAGGCAGTCTGTGCCATCCCTACCCCTACAAACAGGCGCCAAGTGCGCGAGTTTCTAGGAGCTGCTGGCTTCTGCCGTCTTTGGATCCCTAACTATGCTACATTGGCTAAGCCCCTTCATGAGGCCACGAGAGGTGGGGCCGCAGATCCCTTTATCTGGACAGAGACACAACAAAAAGGGTTTGAAGATATCAAGTCCGCCCTGATAACAGCCCCTGCGTTAGGCCTCCCCGATTTGGACAAACCCTTCACACTGTATGTAGGAGAAAGGAAAGGTATTGCAGTTGGTGTCTTAACCCAGACCGTTGGTAGCTGGCTGCGACCAGTCGCATACTTCTCTAAGCAACTAGACACCGTAATACAAGGATGGCCACCCTGTCTACGTGCTATAGCTGCAGCCGCCCTTCTCGCTGAAGAGGCAGGTAAACTCACCCTAGGACAACCAATCTCCTTAAAGTGCCCACATGCTGTGGTCACCCTAATGGAACATAGGGGCCATCATTGGATGACAAATACAAAACTCCTCAAGTACGAAAGTATATTGGTAGACAATCCTTTTGTTACCATCTCTGTCTGTTCCACCCTTAATCCTGCAACTCTACTGCGTGTAGAAGAAAATCCTACTGAGAAACACGACTGCCTTCAGGTCATGGAAGAAGTTTATTCTAGCCGACCTGACTTAATGGATACACCTTTGGCCAAACCTGACTACGTCCTTTTCACCGATGGTAGCAGTTTCATTGATCAGGGCCAACGTCTGGCTGGGTATGCCATAGTCAATGATCAAGGCACTGTCTGTGAAGCAAAGGCACTTCCTCCTGGCACTTCTGCCCAGAAGGCTGAACTGGTCGCCCTCCGTCGGGCACTTGAGTTAGCAACAGGACAAAAAGTTAATGTTTACACTGACTCAAAATATGCCTTCCTAACACTTCATGCCCATGGTGCTATATACAGGGAAAGAGGACTTCTAACTTCAAACGGACAGAAAATAAAACATGCAGATGAAATCCTGGCCCTTCTTGATGCTGTTTGGATGCCCAAACAAGTTGCTGTGATGCACTGCAAGGGACACCAACACGGTGAGGACCCTGTCGCAAAAGGGAACCGACAGGCAGATGAAGAAGCAAAAAATGCAGCGCGTCAGCAATCCCCAGCTATTCATATCCAGCATCTCAACGCGGCTGAAATGATTCCTGCTGAAGTCCACTACACTGCACAAGAACAACTTTGGGCTGAACAGGAGAAAGGAGTAAAACAATCAGGTTTATACATCTTGCCAAATAATAAGATCTTCCTGCCCACGGCGGTAGCTTGGGAATTGATCCAAGAATTACATCAACAGACCCACTTAGGTAGTACTAGCCTAGCTGAACTCCTAGACCGCGAACTATACATAAATGGCCTGCATTCACTCACCAGACGTGCTGCCCTACGCTGTCAAATCTGTGCAAAGCATAATCCCCGTGTGGGGCCTCTTCGGCCACCTGGAGTCCAGTATATGGGGTATAGTCCAATGGAATCACTAGTTGTGGACTTTACCGAAATGCCAAAGTCTGGGAAATTCAAGTACCTGCTTGTAGTGGTCTGCACATATTCCGGCTGGGTTGAGGCATGGCCCACCACTAATGAAAAGGCTGAGCAAGTTACTAAGGCCTTGCTTCGAGATGTAATCCCCCGGTTTGGACTCCCATTACACATTGGTAGTGATAATGGTCCCGCTTTCGTTCATAGAGTCATCCGCTCTTTGTCAATACTCCTGGGCATCACCTGGAGACTCCACTGTGCATATCATCCACAGGCATCAGGAAAGGTCGAAAGAATGAATAGGACTCTAAAAGATGCCCTGGGTAAAATTTGTCAGGAGACTGGCCTATCATGGACTGTAGCCTTGCCCATGGTACTGCTCAGAGTCCGATGCACTCCTACACGATCTTTAAAGCTCTCACCCTATGAGTTGGTGTTTGGCCGACCCCCACTGGGGGTCCGCCACTTGAAAGGGGATACTTACCTTCTGGGAAAGCAAGACCTTATCAGAGAAGTTCAGCTCCTGAGCAATGTGTTGAATCAATTATCCACCTACGTTAGTGAACTCAAGTTCCCATCTCCTGTCACTGCTCTGCACCCTTTTTCCCCAGGAGATTCTGTATGGCTCAAGGATTGGAAGACTAACCCCTTGGGACCTAAGTGGAAGGGCCCCTATACTGTCCTCCTCACCACTCCCACTGCTGTTAAATTAGCCGGTGTTAAGCCATGGATCCATTATACCCGTGTCAAAGCAGATCACACATCGCCTCCACCCGACTGGCAGGTCTCCGTGAAAAGTTCCAACCCCCTGCAAATCGTCTTCCGCAAACCAGCCCAGCTACCCATCCAGCAAAGTGCTCAACTTACCTCTTGTGAGTCAGGTGACCAAGCACCACTCTGAAAACCTGTTCTGCTCTACTGTATAAATATTTGTTATAATGCATTCCTTAATGAACCTCATTTACCTGTTGTTAATGTTTTTAGATGCCCCAAAGGTTGCTGTGGTATCTCCCAGGGGGGCGGGCTTGTTTAGTGTGTGCAGGGCACACTACTTCTGATACTTTTGTTTATAATAATAAGTTCTCCTGTTCGGTCTTAGTTTTAGAGTAACAGTTTCACGATGTTTTATATATTCTGTATGTCCGGGTAGTAGTTTAGATCCTGCAGTCTGTTTTGATCCAAAAGAACATGTTAGTGCTCCAAAATTACCAACAACCGGCAAAAATAAAGCCTAAGGTGTTGCTAGCTTGCAGTGACTAGCAACAAGAAAAAGGAGGGAATGAGAGGGCTGTAGAAAGCAAATGTTGATAAATGTTGATGTAGATATGTAAAGATCAAAATATAAGATCTCCATTAAGGGTAGAATAATAGATGGTTATTATAAATTGTTTAATGTTAATGTTTATTTTGATAAGGTTATGGAAAAAGTTTTAAATGATCATGAGTAATGGAATTGGTTTTTGCACTTTTATACAATTACTACCTCATTAAAGCAATATGCTGCTATTGCACGTTCTGTGTACAAGCAATGGCCCTGCAAAAAGGGCGCAAATTCTGTCCAATCACGCTGCTCCTACCACGTGCCTACTCCACGTGAGTAGTCTAAATCTGCCTAGCAATATAAGGTAGCCAATCATGTAACACATATACAAACTGCGTAGTTAACCAAGACTATAAAAACTGTAAGTTAAGCGTGGTTGGTGTGGCAGTTTCTTTACGCTTTTGGGCGACTGTCACCTCGGCCGAATAAACACGTTTTGTTTTAAGCCTCATTGGTCTCCTTGAACTTCATTCCTGGTCTCCCTCTATAGCCTAGCGAACATCCCGTTACAGTTACACTGTATATGATACCCTGCTGTGCATCTCCAGTGGACTTAACTCTGATGAAACTAAGGTCTGGATTTTACAAGTATGCTCTGAGAGAAAGACTCAAACTGATATAATGCCTTCGTGTGCATCTGGTGATGCTGAATTTATCCTCATCCTAATAGTGAATAGTTTTCAAAAGAAATGGTAGGTATTTTCAGCAGAATTTAGGACTCAGGGGAAAAAACATGACATGATTTTCACATTTGAAGACATAACCAGACTTGAAGGAAAGACTTTTACACCTCACAGTGCCCTTTATCAGCAGCTTGCATCTGCTGAGAGTATTTTCTAAAAAGTGTACCATTTTGAATTTGTGTTTTGCAAACAGAGATACTGTAATCTATTCAAGGAAACAAAAATCTTAAATATTCATTCAATTAATATAAATACTCGGTTTAAATTTGCTTAATCAGATGACCCTGGCATGTTACATACGGGGAAAACTGTTTCTAGTTATTAGAAAAAAAATGGAATATTAAAACAAACATACTGGAAATATTTTAATATAAAATATTTTACTAGCAAAAAATAGGCCTCAATTAGAAATCTCTTACTTCAGCTGACTTCTAGACCCTACATTTAAAATATACTTGTCAAATTAATTATGCTTTATCTATAAGATTAAATAATTGAACTGTAATTCTGATAGTTGTATTAAAAGTTATTAACTTAAAATGTCAACATTCAAATTTTAAATAGCACTGCATGTGCAATATCATAAACACCAAAACATTCAGAGCTACACTTTATATAAATGAAATGACTAAATAAAAGTGCTTATCAAGTATTTAAGTTCATTTACAGTTGAATTCACTGATAATTAGTGCTCAGATAATACCATTGGAATATCACTCATAACAGATGTTTTATTTTAAGGTATTTTCACCTGACTGGATGGAATAAGAGGTTTTATTTCTGCAGATGTTCATGACAAATACTTAATGTTTCAAATACTTTAGAAAAGGTGTAGATTTTGTATTTTTTTTGCAGTGCATTTTAAAAAATAGATTTATAACTGAAGGTTTGCCTTCACCCTGCAACACCATGAGAGCCCTAAAGTCACAGACTTAACTCTACAGTCCACCTAAATCCCAGACACTTATTTTCTCACCCAGTGAAGTTGGTTCAATAAAAGATACACCATCATCCATCTTGCCTCACAGTTCAGAAGATGAAGATCTGTAGTACTGCCATTACAACAGCCTTCTCCAAGAAAGTGCTTTGCAATTTGCTTAGAAAAAAAATCAAAATGCTGCACTATCTCACCATAGTGCTGCAATATCATTTTAGAGCTCATTGTCCAGAAACAGTTTGGCTTTAATAAACGCACAGTCTGGAGAGTTAGCCTGTTCTTTGCAATAAAAGCAGAGTTTGATGCTCTATCAAGAATTTCTGTCTCTCTTCATGCAGACCTGACAGCGGCTGATGATGTTTTCCAATTCCCCTGCTTTTAAAATCTGTGGTAAAGGCTTCCTAAAAGAAAGAGACACCACATTTACTTTTCTTTTTAAAATAGGAGCGAGGTGATGGGAGTTTTCACCACCTAACTCTTGTCTCCACTACCCCAGCTCTCACATAGCTCTTTGCCAGCCCCACCAAAGCTTGTGTCATAACAGCTCCCTGCACTGGTTTTGAACCAGAGTAAGTGGGGTAAAGTGCCACAATCTCATCATTGCTATCTAGACTGTTAGGGTCTAATCCAAAGACCAAGTCTTTATACTGGGTTTTGGATTAAGGCTTTAGATTCCCCTATTTTAAAAAATCTGTTCTCATCTCTTTAAGCAAGAGGTGAAAGGTGGTGTCAATGTAACCCACACATCTCCTGGGTGTGCTGTTCTCTCCCATCTAGTGCCACCGAGACCACTTAGAGAGAGAAAGAAAAAAAGAGTCTGCGCTACAACCTTAGCTAACAGCCAGTTGGCTTTTAGCTCATGTGATAGAGACTCATGCACTAATCTCCAGAGGCCCTAGATTCGATCCTGACCGCTGACAACCAGGGTCCGTTGGCATTACAACAGCATTGCAACTGACAAGACTGGGGCATGACCATTAGTTGCCTTGAAGAAAGAAATGTGTGTTAGTATACAGTGAGCATATGCTGACAGTGCAGCCCTCAAGAGCACAGGGATATGTACAGCAACATACAGTGAGATTTCAAAAAAACAGTGAGATTTCAGCTGCCGAAATCTTACAATACTGAAACTTACTAATTAAACTAGAGATGTATGTGTATGGGGGAAAAGAACAGGAGATCTATAATAAAAGATGTTCCATATTAGAAAGCAGAATAGTTAGCACAGGGACTTAAGGCTGAGATTCTGCAATCTGCTCAATAGTGTGCAAAATCCTAGTACATCTACACTGCACTTAAGAGTGAGCCTCCCAGCATGGTAGACAAACCTGTGCTAGCAGGGCTTGTGCTAGCATGCTAAAAATAGCTGCCTGCCCATAGGTCTGATCTTGCGAGGCTAAACTGAGCCTCCACTGGTACTACAATGTCCATGCCGTTACTTTTTAGCATGCTAATATGAGTCACACTAACACAAGTCTGTTTAGAGGACTTGCTTTCAGCTGCAACCCAGACAGCCTTAGTGACCCCAACAGCAGTGCACCGGTACAGAGCAGTCTGCAGGATTGAGGCTTAAGTCAGAAGATGCAGATGCCCATTCCACTCCTGATTTACTGTGTGACCTTTGACCTATATGCACCTCAATTTCCTGTGTAAAATAGTGGTAATATTTAAACCAACTCTGTAAGCCATATTAAAATATAATAAATAAATACATTATATATTATATATAAAAATAATAAAAAATATATATATATAAAAAAATCTTAAAATAACAACCAAAAGTTCATTACAATCAAGAGATCTCAGACTGAAAGCACAAAAGAGAAGAGTAAAATTCTTAGCTCTTTTATGGTAATTGAAAAGCAGAACTGTCATTAGTAACTGGAAAAATCTAAGTGGTTGAGAAGTATTCAAAGTTAATGGGGAAAGGAAGTTTTAAGGTGACATTTACAGAAATCAGTGGTTGTAAAGGTGTGGAAGGAATGAAAGTTTGAGAAAGCTAAGTCATCTCAACTAAAAACATGATTAACTATGCAGAATCATAGAAAAGGGATACAGGAGGCTATCAGAAAGTGCACACAGGAGTATAAATGGGAACTCCGGAGAGCTATTTTGAATGGGATTTGGAGATGAAGATGAATCAAGTAGATCGAGGAAACAATACAATACGACACTGACTTCTTGGAGCCAGAAAGCAGCACGCATATCCCATTCTGATCTCCTGGACGGGATTGTCATTGTAACAGCAGTTTGTGATTAAGGAGCGTATATGGATCTGTGTATACAAAGTTTTAAACAAAGGATGAATTTGGACACCATGATATGGCAATCACCAGACACAGACAAGAGAGATAAGGGAGAGAAAAAAATGGTCATCAATGACATGAGTTTTGGGCTTTGGAAGCAAAATTAGTAGGATGTATTATGGGACACAGAGGATTGCTTAACTGTCAGCACATCAGTCACTGAAGCATTTAGAATTAGAAGCTATGACGTAACAAAGCACTATCAGGGTGATTGGAGGGGGATGCAGAGCTACATGGCATCTGCACACAAGGGATAAATACTGAAATGCATTCATCATGTACAGGCGTCGGACCTATTTATGCACATCACCTCTTCACATCATATACATGTAAGGAATGAAAAATGTTAGCGAGGCTTTGGGTTCCTATAATATTTAACGAATGCAAGAGAGCAAATGCCACTCTGCCAGCAGCAGCTCTGAAGCTGCAACGCACAGTGAAGATCCCAATTGGGGCAAAGAGGTTGCTTTACAAGCAAACATCTTTCTTTTTCTAATAGAAGACCGTTATTATAAAATTAGCACAAATTAGAAAAAAGGCTATAGTTTGATAAGCTGCTGATCCAGGTTGTCAATGAGAGGCCACACTTCAAATAAGGGTGCTGACAAAATGACAACATTAAAACAGAATAAAATGGAAATTCACTGGGCCTGAGTCTGAGCTAGTACAGGTATCACAGCATCATTTTCTGCTGAATGTGCCTGATTTACAGGGGCATAAATGAGAGGGGGGGAAACAGGCCCAGCAGGTTAGAGGATCACATAACCCTAACCAGCCAGGTCTCCACCATTTCAGAAGACATTTTACATTATTTGGTTGATGGAGGGTGCCCCACAATGTAGCTCTGCCCTTAATGTTTCAGAATGTGAAGTCAGGGGCATCCAGCTACGAAATGCAGCATCCTCTCCTCAGTGACTATATTTAAAATACAATCGCGTGGGCAGAGAAAATGTAAACACCGAGGGCAAGAGACACAGAAAACGGGCCAGCAGGGGGGATAAAGGCAGTAGACAGGCCGAGCGATGGGGGAGGGGGCTGTGCAGTGAACGTGAGGCGGCGCAGAAAATGAAAGCGTGGACACAGCTGGGGGGTTATAACAGGCCATGGAGCAACACATGGGGGATGGGCACAACAGGGGCTAGAGCAGGCGGGGGGGGGGGGGGTATTGCCGGGGCCCAGTTGGATCTTCCCACCCTGGCTGCGTGAACAGGCCCCAGCGTTACCGACTCACCCAGAGGCCGGCGGGAAGCCGCCTGGCAGGTCCCTCTCGCGCTCCGGACACTCAAGGGCTCTCGCTCAGTGATAAGGAAGCGCAATGCAGCCCGGGCCGCTTAGACGGAAAAACAGACTGAATTGTCCCCATCGAAGCGCCGTAGCCGCCACTGAGCAGGGAGCTGTGTGGAACGTCACGTGACTTACAAAGGGCGGAAGTGATTCTCTGGCCCGTCACCTGAGAAAGAGCCATGGGAAGCCATCTTTACTGTGGTCAGACGGCGTGAGCGGTGTGTGCCTTTGTGATGATAGTGCTGTTGTTGCTGTCACAGGCTCTGAGCTACATATACAGTGCTGGTCAGGAGCACGGGCGGTGCAGTGAGGTGTGAATGCCCTTAATGTCTATCCCTAGTTATATTTGACTATCACCAGCCATGTGGACACATTAACCCATTCCCAGAGATACAGAATAGAATAGTACTAGCCGGGGCGCTGGAACAATTTTTACAGCGAGGGCGCTGAAAGCCATTGAACGAAACTGTAAACTCTGTCTATGATGGGAACCACTTCAAGCCAGGGGGTGCTACAGCAACCCCCACACTCCCACCACACCTGTAGTTCCAACACCTATGAGCACTAGAACATTAATTCCATCAGTCTGATACCAGAGCTAGTAAAAACAAAGCAGCAGCATGGCCTAATGAATAGTACTAGTCATGGATGCAGGAACCTACCCTTCTAGTTCTAGATTAGCTGCTGTGCAAGTCACTGTGCCATTCTCTGGTTGTTTCCCTTCCTATCCTTTATCTGGCCTCTCTATTCAGATTGTGAGCTCTCTAGGAAAGGAACACGCTTACTGTAGAGGGCTCAGCCAGAGGTGAAGGTAAGCCTGTAGCTGTACTGTGGCAACTGGCTTCCCCAAGCAGCAATTTAAAGGGCCTGGGGCTCCCAGCAGTGGCTAACACTTTGAAACTATGACAGAGGAAAACCTATTCCATTCTGTTCTTCAAACAGACTGTGCAAATTTTTGACTTTACAAAAAGCCAATTTTTTAAAAAATTAACCGGAAATCAGGAAAGAGAGTAAGTATACAAATAACACAGGGATGCTCTTTAATTCCTGCTTATTCCTCTCACACAGCCAGTAAAAAGGATGCAGGTTCTTTAGCAGCTTTATTTGCAAAATGCATAAAGATTTTCAATCAAAATTGAGAAGGCAACAGTTTTTTTTTTCAAAAATGAATTTAAAATGAACATACCCAATAGCGTCTGTCTGATAGGTTTTAAATTAGGGTGTGTCTTCACTGGCAAGTTTCTGTGCCACAAGTTATACCACTTTTATTAAAATGCTGGAATTAAACCACTGTTGCGTGTCCACACTGTGCACCTTGTGATGCTGGAGCACATCCACATTAGTAGCTCTTGCAACAGCAAAGACAGCAGCGCATTGTGGTAACTATCCCACTGTGCAACTGGCTGCAGGGTGCTTTGGGAAGGGTTTGCAATGCCTCATGGGACAGTGTCACATGATACAGATTTCACAATCTTATTGTTCCATGGGCATTCCACTATATTGCCAGCAGCTTTTCAAATGAAGAGGGGGCAGAGGGAGAGAGAGTGTGTGTGTGTGTGTATGTGTATGAGTATGAATGGGGTGAGAGACAGTGTGGTTTGGGGGATAGACAGTGTGACACCATGATGTAGGGTGCCCAAACAGCAAATGTGAAAAATTGGGACGGGATGAAAGACAGCATAAATCCAATAGATAGTGAGGGTTTGGCTTGAATTTATGGCATCAATTAAATGACATGAAACTATCAAACAAAGAGTCATCAAACCAACTATAAAAAAAGCCTCAAGTTAGGAAACATTAGGTTGGTTGCATTTCCTGAGGGCACTGAGACAGACAGGGCTTGAAGTATACTTACTGTAGTGTAATAGATTATACAGGTGGTATAAGCCCAGGCTTGTTTATGTTTCTTTGTTGGTGAGACACATAGCAGGTAGACTACATGTACAGTAGCGGAAATGGTTTCAGAGGACTCTGCTTTGTAGGGCTTTCCTCTCTCTTTTTATTGTGAACATTGCTTTATTCTCCCTTCCAGATGTCTGGCATGAAGTAACAAAACTTGCATTGACCTCAACAGAACCAGGATTTCACCCTGTTCTAAAAGCAACCAGCACTACATTTATTTAAAATATCAGATATCATAGGAGTCACCCTTTTGTGATTTACCATTTTTAGTTTGTTGTCCAAGCTTAAAGTTGTGATTTTAAAAAGTGGGTTCTACTCAAAAACTAGTAGAATGATACAGCCCCATTTATGGTTTTTAATCAGAAGACAAGCTATTAAATGTTTGGATATTTTTATTTTATGTATACACATTGGCAAGAAGGGAAATAAATAAGTTTAATGAACTTTTCCCTGTACCATCAGAGTTACATATTTGGTTGCATTTAGTGGAAGGATTTCTTTTCCCTAGGCTTTTTGATTATTTGGTCATTATTTCTGGTTGATTGTAGTGTCACTTGCATTCTTTTAATACAATATATTAACACTTTGCACTTCTTTAGCACCTTTTCCCCAAGACTCTCAAAGCACTTCACAGACATTAGATAGCTAATATTCACAGTGCTGGGTGATAGGAAAATGAAATTATCTTGACTTACATATGGGGAAACTGAGGCATAAAGATATTTTTAAGCCAACATTTTCCAAAAAAATGGCCTTTGATTATGGGTGCCCAATTTGAAACATGCTGTATTTGATTTTCAGAGGTGCCGAACACTCATCTCCAGTTGCAGTCAGTGGGAGCTGTGAGTGCTCGTCACTTATGAAGAGTCTCAAGCTGCCCAAAATATTTTATCCAGCGTGACTTGTCCAAGGCCACACAGTAAGTGAGTGGCAGAGTCCAGAACTGAGAAAAAAATCCTGGCCACCTGACCGTCTCATGCTCTAACTGCTAGACTGCATTCACCATCTCTTACTGCTGAGTTTAAAACTTTGCAATAATCCAGGTAATATACATGTTATGAGAGGGCTGTAGAAAGCAAATGTTGATAAATGTTGATGTAGATATGTAAAGATCAAAATATAAGATCTCCATTAAGGGTAGAATAATAGATGGTTATTATAAATTGTTTAATGTTAATGTTTATTTTGATAAGGTTATGGAAAAAGTTTTAAATGATCATGAGTAATGGAACTGGTTTTTGCACTTTTATACAATTACTACCTCATTAAAGCAATATGCTGCTATTGCACGTTCTGTGTACAAGCAATGGCCCTGCAAAAAGGGCGCGAATTCTGTCCAATCATGCTGCTCCTACCACGTGCCTACTCCACGTGAGTAGTCTAAATCTGCCTAGCAATATAAGGTAGCCAATCATGTAACACATATACAAACTGCGTAGTTAACCAAGACTATAAAAACTGTAAGTTAAGCGTGGTTGGTGTGGCAGTTTCTTTACGCTTTTGGGCGACTGTCACCTCGGCCGAATAAACACGTTTTGTTTTAAACCTCATTGGTCTCCTTGAACTTCATTCCTGGTCTCCCTCTATAGCCTAGCGAACATCCTGTTACATCTTCTGGGGGCTCGTCCGGGATGTCGAGGGACGATCAGGAGCAGGTCCAGGGATAAGTCCGTTGGGGACTTGCAGGGGTAAGTCTGTTTCGGGGGCCGGCACAGGAGCGGTGCATCGAGAGGGGCCCCGTTTTGACCGGTGGCCGCTCGTGGGCCGGTTAGCCGTCCAGATTGCCTTTTTGCACCAACGAAGAGACTTTGAAAACAAACGTGGGGAAGGGGAGGGAAACTCCAGTCAGTCCACGGAGAGGCAAGTATAAGAGGGTCTCTGGGAGGGATCTTCTTGTCGGAGTGACTGATTGTGTGTGTGACTGAGTGAATGGCCATTACGGTTCCTGTTGTCAACCGTTGGAACGTCCGGTGACTCAGGCTAGTGGCGATTGAGAGTTAACCTCAACCCTCCCACCAACCGACTCCCCCATCCTCTATAGTCGGTTGGGAACCCGTCTTTCCTATTGTGTCTGTTTGATCTGTCCTATCTGGGTGGAAAAATAAATAAGAAAAGTAAAGACAGCTGTTAAGTCAGGCTAGTGAGGGTGCCCCAAGACCTAGTCTGCAGAATGGGAGGAAGCGGATCCAAGGAAGACCGCAAAACACCTCTAACTTGCATGTTAGAGCATTTTGGAGAATTCAAGAAACATATCTCCACCGGCAGTCGTAAGGCCGGTCTATTAAGAAGGTTCTGTGAGAGAGACTGGCCGACATTTCCAATCCAGCCCTCGTGGCCGGCCATAGGAACTTTGGATATGGATATTATTAGAGATGTCCTCAATTTCGCGGGACGACAACACCCTGATCAATACCCTTACATATCCGCATGGTTTGACATAGTAGAGGAAAATCCACCTTGGTTACAAAAATATACCAAATGCCTGGTCCTTCGTACGCGCTCACGAAAAGGGCTCAAAGGAACTAAGGAGGAATTAAAACCCATATATACAAGCCCCCCAGACGATGAGCCACAGGCTCCACCCCCTTACATGCCATTACCTGTGGTCCTGGTCGTCCCTGCGGAGCCTATACCTGTACTACAAGCACCAATAGCCCCGCCAACAAGCGTACCCGGCATGTCCGCCTCAAATTCACCAACTGACTCCGGTCGGTCAGGCTTGCAGCAACTTGAAGAAAGTGTGGCAAAACTTCAACAACTCCTAACTCCTGAGAGAAAACCCGAGGATCATGACTCTAATCAGGACGAGAAAAGAAACACTACAAGGGAACATTCCTACGCCCTTCGGAGTAGGGATCGTGATACCTCCCCGGTTCGTCAGTTCCCTCTCCGGGTAGTTAATCAATTGATTCCCCCTCCAGCAGATAACCCTACAGGCCAGTACCGGGTCCAGGGAGTGTATCAGCATGTTCCTTTCACTAGTAGTGATCTTCTTAATTGGAAAGCTTCAAAGGCACCGTGGACAAACGACCCCACAGCTATTGCCACTCTAGTCGAAGGAATTATTGGGACTCACTATCCCTCTTGGATGGACATCAGCCAACTTCTCCAAAGGTTGCTTAGCCCAGAGGAACGAACCCTAGTCTTAAGCCGGGGAAGGGAAGAAGCCCGTATAGAATATGGATCAAGAGACCCCAATGGCCTCTTAGATTTTATGGACAGTACATTTCCCACAATTAGAGATCCGGGATGGGACCCTAACACACCAGATAGCAAAACTGCCCTCGATCTATACCACCGGTTACTTGTTCGAGCTCTCAAAAAGGGACCACCTAGAGTTGTGAACCTCCGGAAAATTCACGATTTGCAACAAGACAGAGAAGAAACGCCTGGGGCATTCTTAGAAAGATTGAGAGAAGGATATCGTAAATGGTCCCCATACGATATGGACAATGAATCAGAAGACAGTCCAGGGTCCCAAGCTTTGAAGAACAGTTTTATCAGCCAGTGTGCCCCAGACATCAGGCGCAAGCTTCAGAAGGATCAGGGACTGGTCCACATGAACATGGGGTGCGTTCTCGAAGTAGCTGCTCGAGTGTACGCCGCCCGAGAAGGTGAAGAGGAAAGGAAAGCGGAAGAAAAGGTGAAAAAGAGAGCCCAGTTGGTTGCCGCAGTCTTCCAGGACAACTACAATGGAAAAGGAAGAGGATATGCCCAGCGCAGCGGAGGAAGAGGACGAGGCAGAGGCCGACTGGGATTCACCCAGTGTGCCCAATGCTTCCAGGTCGGCCACTGGAAAAATGAGTGTCCTAACAAAGAAAGTGAAAGTACCTCAGAAAGTGAAAGAGGAAGAGGAAGGAGCGGTCCCAGAGGAGGGCCACACAATAGAGGAAATAGAAAGGAATATGGGGCACCTTTCTGGTCAAAAGCAGCGACTACTCAAGCACTTGATGAAGATACCTTTGGTATGGCTGTGATAGAAGACTGGACGAGAAACCAAGATTAGGCCAGACCGGTTCCTCGGATCCCGACAGAAGTGTTTACAACTGGCCCCGGGGAGCCAATGGTCTGTATGAATGTGGGAGGCCAGTTCATAGACTTTCTAATTGACACAGGAGCTACCAAGTCCGTGGTCAATACTAGGGTGGCTCCCGAGAGCCAACAACAGACCACTATCATTGGAGCAACAGGACAAATGAAACCCTGTCCCTTCCTACAAGAGAGAGCATGTAAATTAGGAAGCCACGTTGTTACCCATAAACTTCTCTACGTACCTGAATGTCCCATTCCCCTCCTTGGAAGAGATATGTTATCAAAACTTAGAGCCACTCTTACTTTTGATTGTGATGGAACCATGAAAATGCAATTAGGAGAAAAGCCATCCCCAACTCAATGTCTTATGTTAGCACTCCCCGTAGAAGAAGAATGGCGACTTTTCACCTCCATGGAAAACAGACAAGATTGGCAAACTTTTAATGTCCCAGGTGTATGGGCAGAAGATAATCCACCCGGACTGGCAATTGACATTCCTCCTATAGTCATTGATCTAAAACCCATGGCAACTCCTGTCTCCATTCCCCAATATCCTCTACCTCGAAAAGCAGTAGTTGGCATACACAAACACTTACAGAAATTATCAGATGTTGGTATCATTATCAAATGCCAGTCAGCCTGGAATACTCCCTTGTTACCTGTGGAGAAGCCTGATAAAAGTTTCCGACCTGTGCATGACTTGCGGGCCGTGAATAAAAGAGTGATCCCATTACACCCAGTGGTGCCAAATCCTTACACCCTCCTCAGTCTGGTACCGGCCAGTGCCCAATGGTTCTCAGTGTTAGACCTTAAAGACGTCTTCTTCTGTCTTCGGCTTGCACCCGTCAGTCAACCTATTTTCGCTTTTCAATGGGAACACCCTGATACTGGTCAGAAGACTCATATGACATGGGCTCGTCTCCCACAGGGATTCTGTAACTCACCTTCCTTATTCGGACAGGCCCTAGCCCAAGACTTGGTGCCTCTCACACAAGGAGGCAACCGCTGGAACATCCTCCAATATGCCGATGACCTCCTTGTGGCTACTCGTACCCACACTGAATGTATAGAGGCCACTGCCAATCTTTTAAAACATCTCTATCTCAAAGGTTATAAGGTTTCCAAGAAAAAGGCTCAGTTAGTACAGAGGGAAGTAAGATATCTAGGATTTAAACTCACAAAAGGAATCCGCATGCTAGACATTGAGAGAAAAGAGGCAGTCTGTGCCATCCCTACCCCTACAAACAGGCGCCAAGTGCGCGAGTTTCTAGGAGCTGCTGGCTTCTGCCGTCTTTGGATCCCTAACTATGCTACATTGGCTAAGCCCCTTCATGAGGCCACGAGAGGTGGGGCCGCAGATCCCTTTATCTGGACAGAGACACAACAAAAAGGGTTTGAAGATATCAAGTCCGCCCTGATAACAGCCCCTGCGTTAGGCCTCCCCGATTTGGACAAACCCTTCACACTGTATGTAGGAGAAAGGAAAGGTATTGCAGTTGGTGTCTTAACCCAGACCGTTGGTAGCTGGCTGCGACCAGTCGCATACTTCTCTAAGCAACTAGACACCGTAATACAAGGATGGCCACCCTGTCTACGTGCTATAGCTGCAGCCGCCCTTCTCGCTGAAGAGGCAGGTAAACTCACCCTAGGACAACCAATCTCCTTAAAGTGCCCACATGCTGTGGTCACCCTAATGGAACATAGGGGCCATCATTGGATGACAAATACAAAACTCCTCAAGTACGAAAGTATATTGGTAGACAATCCTTTTGTTACCATCTCTGTCTGTTCCACCCTTAATCCTGCAACTCTACTGCGTGTAGAAGAAAATCCTACTGAGAAACACGACTGCCTTCAGGTCATGGAAGAAGTTTATTCTAGCCGACCTGACTTAATGGATACACCTTTGGCCAAACCTGACTACGTCCTTTTCACCGATGGTAGCAGTTTCATTGATCAGGGCCAACGTCTGGCTGGGTATGCCATAGTCAATGATCAAGGCACTGTCTGTGAAGCAAAGGCACTTCCTCCTGGCACTTCTGCCCAGAAGGCTGAACTGGTCGCCCTCCGTCGGGCACTTGAGTTAGCAACAGGACAAAAAGTTAATGTTTACACTGACTCAAAATATGCCTTCCTAACACTTCATGCCCATGGTGCTATATACAGGGAAAGAGGACTTCTAACTTCAAACGGACAGAAAATAAAACATGCAGATGAAATCCTGGCCCTTCTTGATGCTGTTTGGATGCCCAAACAAGTTGCTGTGATGCACTGCAAGGGACACCAACACGGTGAGGACCCTGTCGCAAAAGGGAACCGACAGGCAGATGAAGAAGCAAAAAATGCAGCGCGTCAGCAATCCCCAGCTATTCATATCCAGCATCTCAACGCGGCTGAAATGATTCCTGCTGAAGTCCACTACACTGCACAAGAACAACTTTGGGCTGAACAGGAGAAAGGAGTAAAACAATCAGGTTTATACATCTTGCCAAATAATAAGATCTTCCTGCCCACGGCGGTAGCTTGGGAATTGATCCAAGAATTACATCAACAGACCCACTTAGGTAGTACTAGCCTAGCTGAACTCCTAGACCGCGAACTATACATAAATGGCCTGCATTCACTCACCAGACGTGCTGCCCTACGCTGTCAAATCTGTGCAAAGCATAATCCCCGTGTGGGGCCTCTTCGGCCACCTGGAGTCCAGTATATGGGGTATAGTCCAATGGAATCACTAGTTGTGGACTTTACCGAAATGCCAAAGTCTGGGAAATTCAAGTACCTGCTTGTAGTGGTCTGCACATATTCCGGCTGGGTTGAGGCATGGCCCACCACTAATGAAAAGGCTGAGCAAGTTACTAAGGCCTTGCTTCGAGATGTAATCCCCCGGTTTGGACTCCCATTACACATTGGTAGTGATAATGGTCCCGCTTTCGTTCATAGAGTCATCCGCTCTTTGTCAATACTCCTGGGCATCACCTGGAGACTCCACTGTGCATATCATCCACAGGCATCAGGAAAGGTCGAAAGAATGAATAGGACTCTAAAAGATGCCCTGGGTAAAATTTGTCAGGAGACTGGCCTATCATGGACTGTAGCCTTGCCCATGGTACTGCTCAGAGTCCGATGCACTCCTACACGATCTTTAAAGCTCTCACCCTATGAGTTGGTGTTTGGCCGACCCCCACTGGGGGTCCGCCACTTGAAAGGGGATACTTACCTTCTGGGAAAGCAAGACCTTATCAGAGAAGTTCAGCTCCTGAGCAATGTGTTGAATCAATTATCCACCTACGTTAGTGAACTCAAGTTCCCATCTCCTGTCACTGCTCTGCACCCTTTTTCCCCAGGAGATTCTGTATGGCTCAAGGATTGGAAGACTAACCCCTTGGGACCTAAGTGGAAGGGCCCCTATACTGTCCTCCTCACCACTCCCACTGCTGTTAAATTAGCCGGTGTTAAGCCATGGATCCATTATACCCGTGTCAAAGCAGATCACACATCGCCTCCACCCGACTGGCAGGTCTCCGTGAAAAGTTCCAACCCCCTGCAAATCGTCTTCCGCAAACCAGCCCAGCTACCCATCCAGCAAAGTGCTCAACTTACCTCTTGTGAGTCAGGTGACCAAGCACCACTCTGAAAACCTGTTCTGCTCTACTGTATAAATATTTGTTATAATGCATTCCTTAATGAACCTCATTTACCTGTTGTTAATGTTTTTAGATGCCCCAAAGGTTGCTGTGGTATCTCCCAGGGGGGCGGGCTTGTTTAGTGTGTGCAGGGCACACTACTTCTGATACTTTTGTTTATAATAATAAGTTCTCCTGTTCGGTCTTAGTTTTAGAGTAACAGTTTCACGATGTTTTATATATTCTGTATGTCCGGGTAGTAGTTTAGATCCTGCAGTCTGTTTTGATCCAAAAGAACATGTTAGTGCTCCAAAATTACCAACAACCGGCAAAAATAAAGCCTAAGGTGTTGCTAGCTTGCAGTGACTAGCAACAAGAAAAAGGAGGGAATGAGAGGGCTGTAGAAAGCAAATGTTGATAAATGTTGATGTAGATATGTAAAGATCAAAATATAAGATCTCCATTAAGGGTAGAATAATAGATGGTTATTATAAATTGTTTAATGTTAATGTTTATTTTGATAAGGTTATGGAAAAAGTTTTAAATGATCATGAGTAATGGAATTGGTTTTTGCACTTTTATACAATTACTACCTCATTAAAGCAATATGCTGCTATTGCACGTTCTGTGTACAAGCAATGGCCCTGCAAAAAGGGCGCAAATTCTGTCCAATCACGCTGCTCCTACCACGTGCCTACTCCACGTGAGTAGTCTAAATCTGCCTAGCAATATAAGGTAGCCAATCATGTAACACATATACAAACTGCGTAGTTAACCAAGACTATAAAAACTGTAAGTTAAGCGTGGTTGGTGTGGCAGTTTCTTTACGCTTTTGGGCGACTGTCACCTCGGCCGAATAAACACGTTTTGTTTTAAGCCTCATTGGTCTCCTTGAACTTCATTCCTGGTCTCCCTCTATAGCCTAGCGAACATCCCGTTACAGTTACACTGTATATGATACCCTGCTGTGCATCTCCAGTGGACTTAACTCTGATGAAACTAAGGTCTGGATTTTACAAGTATGCTCTGAGAGAAAGACTCAAACTGATATAATGCCTTCGTGTGCATCTGGTGATGCTGAATTTATCCTCATCCTAATAGTGAATAGTTTTCAAAAGAAATGGTAGGTATTTTCAGCAGAATTTAGGACTCAGGGGAAAAAACATGACATGATTTTCACATTTGAAGACATAACCAGACTTGAAGGAAAGACTTTTACACCTCACAGTGCCCTTTTATCAGCAGCTTGCATCTGCTGAGAGTATTTTCTAAAAAGTGTACCATTTTGAATTGTGTTTTGCAAACAGAGATACTGTAATCTATTCAAGGAAACAAAAATCTTAAATATTCATTCAATTAATATAAATACTCGGTTTAAATTTGCTTAATCAGATGACCCTGGCATGTTACATACGGGGAAAACTGTTTCTAGTTATTAGAAAAAAAATGGAATATTAAAACAAACATACTGGAAATATTTTAATATAAAATATTTTACTAGCAAAAAATAGGCCTCAATTAGAAATCTCTTACTTCAGCTGACTTCTAGACCCTACATTTAAAATATACTTGTCAAATTAATTATGCTTTATCTATAAGATTAAATAATTGAACTGTAATTCTGATAGTTGTATTAAAAGTTATTAACTTAAAATGTCAACATTCAAATTTTAAATAGCACTGCATGTGCAATATCATAAACACCAAAACATTCAGAGCTACACTTTATATAAATGAAATGACTAAATAAAAGTGCTTATCAAGTATTTAAGTTCATTTACAGTTGAATTCACTGATAATTAGTGCTCAGATAATACCATTGGAATATCACTCATAACAGATGTTTTATTTTAAGGTATTTTCACCTGACTGGATGGAATAAGAGGTTTTATTTCTGCAGATGTTCATGACAAATACTTAATGTTTCAAATACTTTAGAAAAGGTGTAGATTTTGTATTTTTTTTGCAGTGCATTTTAAAAAATAGATTTATAACTGAAGGTTTGCCTTCACCCTGCAACACCATGAGAGCCCTAAAGTCACAGACTTAACTCTACAGTCCACCTAAATCCCAGACACTTATTTTCTCACCCAGTGAAGTTGGTTCAATAAAAGATACACCATCATCCATCTTGCCTCACAGTTCAGAAGATGAAGATCTGTAGTACTGCCATTACAACAGCCTTCTCCAAGAAAGTGCTTTGCAATTTGCTTAGAAAAAAAATCAAAATGCTGCACTATCTCACCATAGTGCTGCAATATCATTTTAGAGCTCATTGTCCAGAAACAGTTTGGCTTTAATAAACGCACAGTCTGGAGAGTTAGCCTGTTCTTTGCAATAAAAGCAGAGTTTGATGCTCTATCAAGAATTTCTGTCTCTCTTCATGCAGACCTGACAGCGGCTGATGATGTTTTCCAATTCCCCTGCTTTTAAAATCTGTGGTAAAGGCTTCCTAAAAGAAAGAGACACCACATTTACTTTTCTTTTTAAAATAGGAGCGAGGTGATGGGAGTTTTCACCACCTAACTCTTGTCTCCACTACCCCAGCTCTCACATAGCTCTTTGCCAGCCCCACCAAAGCTTGTGTCATAACAGCTCCCTGCACTGGTTTTGAACCAGAGTAAGTGGGGTAAAGTGCCACAATCTCATCATTGCTATCTAGACTGTTAGGGTCTAATCCAAAGACCAAGTCTTTATACTGGGTTTTGGATTAAGGCTTTAGATTCCCCTATTTTAAAAAATCTGTTCTCATCTCTTTAAGCAAGAGGTGAAAGGTGGTGTCAATGTAACCCACACATCTCCTGGGTGTGCTGTTCTCTCCCATCTAGTGCCACCGAGACCACTTAGAGAGAGAAAGAAAAAAAGAGTCTGCGCTACAACCTTAGCTAACAGCCAGTTGGCTTTTAGCTCATGTGATAGAGACTCATGCACTAATCTCCAGAGGCCCTAGATTCGATCCTGACCGCTGACAACCAGGGTCCGTTGGCATTACAACAGCATTGCAACTGACAAGACTGGGGCATGACCATTAGTTGCCTTGAAGAAAGAAATGTGTGTTAGTATACAGTGAGCATATGCTGACAGTGCAGCCCTCAAGAGCACAGGGATATGTACAGCAACATACAGTGAGATTTCAAAAAAACAGTGAGATTTCAGCTGCCGAAATCTTACAATACTGAAACTTACTAATTAAACTAGAGATGTATGTGTATGGGGGAAAAGAACAGGAGATCTATAATAAAAGATGTTCCATATTAGAAAGCAGAATAGTTAGCACAGGGACTTAAGGCTGAGATTCTGCAATCTGCTCAATAGTGTGCAAAATCCTAGTACATCTACACTGCACTTAAGAGTGAGCCTCCCAGCATGGTAGACAAACCTGTGCTAGCAGGGCTTGTGCTAGCATGCTAAAAATAGCTGCCTGCCCATAGGTCTGATCTTGCGAGGCTAAACTGAGCCTCCACTGGTACTACAATGTCCATGCCGTTACTTTTTAGCATGCTAATATGAGTCACACTAACACAAGTCTGTTTAGAGGACTTGCTTTCAGCTGCAACCCAGACAGCCTTAGTGACCCCAACAGCAGTGCACCGGTACAGAGCAGTCTGCAGGATTGAGGCTTAAGTCAGAAGATGCAGATGCCCATTCCACTCCTGATTTACTGTGTGACCTTTGACCTATATGCACCTCAATTTCCTGTGTAAAATAGTGGTAATATTTAAACCAACTCTGTAAGCCATATTAAAATATAATAAATAAATACATTATATATTATATATAAAAATAATAAAAAATATATATATATAAAAAAATCTTAAAATAACAACCAAAAGTTCATTACAATCAAGAGATCTCAGACTGAAAGCACAAAAGAGAAGAGTAAAATTCTTAGCTCTTTTATGGTAATTGAAAAGCAGAACTGTCATTAGTAACTGGAAAAATCTAAGTGGTTGAGAAGTATTCAAAGTTAATGGGGAAAGGAAGTTTTAAGGTGACATTTACAGAAATCAGTGGTTGTAAAGGTGTGGAAGGAATGAAAGTTTGAGAAAGCTAAGTCATCTCAACTAAAAACATGATTAACTATGCAGAATCATAGAAAAGGGATACAGGAGGCTATCAGAAAGTGCACACAGGAGTATAAATGGGAACTCCGGAGAGCTATTTTGAATGGGATTTGGAGATGAAGATGAATCAAGTAGATCGAGGAAACAATACAATACGACACTGACTTCTTGGAGCCAGAAAGCAGCACGCATATCCCATTCTGATCTCCTGGACGGGATTGTCATTGTAACAGCAGTTTGTGATTAAGGAGCGTATATGGATCTGTGTATACAAAGTTTTAAACAAAGGATGAATTTGGACACCATGATATGGCAATCACCAGACACAGACAAGAGAGATAAGGGAGAGAAAAAAATGGTCATCAATGACATGAGTTTTGGGCTTTGGAAGCAAAATTAGTAGGATGTATTATGGGACACAGAGGATTGCTTAACTGTCAGCACATCAGTCACTGAAGCATTTAGAATTAGAAGCTATGACGTAACAAAGCACTATCAGGGTGATTGGAGGGGGATGCAGAGCTACATGGCATCTGCACACAAGGGATAAATACTGAAATGCATTCATCATGTACAGGCGTCGGACCTATTTATGCACATCACCTCTTCACATCATATACATGTAAGGAATGAAAAATGTTAGCGAGGCTTTGGGTTCCTATAATATTTAACGAATGCAAGAGAGCAAATGCCACTCTGCCAGCAGCAGCTCTGAAGCTGCAACGCACAGTGAAGATCCCAATTGGGGCAAAGAGGTTGCTTTACAAGCAAACATCTTTCTTTTTCTAATAGAAGACCGTTATTATAAAATTAGCACAAATTAGAAAAAAGGCTATAGTTTGATAAGCTGCTGATCCAGGTTGTCAATGAGAGGCCACACTTCAAATAAGGGTGCTGACAAAATGACAACATTAAAACAGAATAAAATGGAAATTCACTGGGCCTGAGTCTGAGCTAGTACAGGTATCACAGCATCATTTTCTGCTGAATGTGCCTGATTTACAGGGGCATAAATGAGAGGGGGGGAAACAGGCCCAGCAGGTTAGAGGATCACATAACCCTAACCAGCCAGGTCTCCACCATTTCAGAAGACATTTTACATTATTTGGTTGATGGAGGGTGCCCCACAATGTAGCTCTGCCCTTAATGTTTCAGAATGTGAAGTCAGGGGCATCCAGCTACGAAATGCAGCATCCTCTCCTCAGTGACTATATTTAAAATACAATCGCGTGGGCAGAGAAAATGTAAACACCGAGGGCAAGAGACACAGAAAACGGGCCAGCAGGGGGGATAAAGGCAGTAGACAGGCCGAGCGATGGGGGAGGGGGCTGTGCAGTGAACGTGAGGCGGCGCAGAAAATGAAAGCGTGGACACAGCTGGGGGGTTATAACAGGCCATGGAGCAACACATGGGGGATGGGCACAACAGGGGCTAGAGCAGGCGGGGGGGGGGGGGGTATTGCCGGGGCCCAGTTGGATCTTCCCACCCTGGCTGCGTGAACAGGCCCCAGCGTTACCGACTCACCCAGAGGCCGGCGGGAAGCCGCCTGGCAGGTCCCTCTCGCGCTCCGGACACTCAAGGGCTCTCGCTCAGTGATAAGGAAGCGCAATGCAGCCCGGGCCGCTTAGACGGAAAAACAGACTGAATTGTCCCCATCGAAGCGCCGTAGCCGCCACTGAGCAGGGAGCTGTGTGGAACGTCACGTGACTTACAAAGGGCGGAAGTGATTCTCTGGCCCGTCACCTGAGAAAGAGCCATGGGAAGCCATCTTTACTGTGGTCAGACGGCGTGAGCGGTGTGTGCCTTTGTGATGATAGTGCTGTTGTTGCTGTCACAGGCTCTGAGCTACATATACAGTGCTGGTCAGGAGCACGGGCGGTGCAGTGAGGTGTGAATGCCCTTAATGTCTATCCCTAGTTATATTTGACTATCACCAGCCATGTGGACACATTAACCCATTCCCAGAGATACAGAATAGAATAGTACTAGCCGGGGCGCTGGAACAATTTTTACAGCGAGGGCGCTGAAAGCCATTGAACGAAACTGTAAACTCTGTCTATGATGGGAACCACTTCAAGCCAGGGGGTGCTACAGCAACCCCCACACTCCCACCACACCTGTAGTTCCAACACCTATGAGCACTAGAACATTAATTCCATCAGTCTGATACCAGGGCTAGTAAAAACAAAGCAGCAGCATGGCCTAATGAATAGTACTAGTCATGGATGCAGGAACCTACCCTTCTAGTTCTAGATTAGCTGCTGTGCAAGTCACTGTGCCATTCTCTGGTTGTTTCCCTTCCTATCCTTTATCTGGCCTCTCTATTCAGATTGTGAGCTCTCTAGGAAAGGAACACGCTTACTGTAGAGGGCTCAGCCAGAGGTGAAGGTAAGCCTGTAGCTGTACTGTGGCAACTGGCTTCCCCAAGCAGCAATTTAAAGGGCCTGGGGCTCCCAGCAGTGGCTAACACTTTGAAACTATGACAGAGGAAAACCTATTCCATTCTGTTCTTCAAACAGACTGTGCAAATTTTTGACTTTACAAAAAGCCAATTTTTTAAAAAATTAACCGGAAATCAGGAAAGAGAGTAAGTATACAAATAACACAGGGATGCTCTTTAATTCCTGCTTATTCCTCTCACACAGCCAGTAAAAAGGATGCAGGTTCTTTAGCAGCTTTATTTGCAAAATGCATAAAGATTTTCAATCAAAATTGAGAAGGCAACAGTTTTTTTTTTCAAAAATGAATTTAAAATGAACATACCCAATAGCGTCTGTCTGATAGGTTTTAAATTAGGGTGTGTCTTCACTGGCAAGTTTCTGTGCCACAAGTTATACCACTTTTATTAAAATGCTGGAATTAAACCACTGTTGCGTGTCCACACTGTGCACCTTGTGATGCTGGAGCACATCCACATTAGTAGCTCTTGCAACAGCAAAGACAGCAGCGCATTGTGGTAACTATCCCACTGTGCAACTGGCTGCAGGGTGCTTTGGGAAGGGTTTGCAATGCCTCATGGGACAGTGTCACATGATACAGATTTCACAATCTTATTGTTCCATGGGCATTCCACTATATTGCCAGCAGCTTTTCAAATGAAGAGGGGGCAGAGGGAGAGAGAGTGTGTGTGTGTGTGTATGTGTATGAGTATGAATGGGGTGAGAGACAGTGTGGTTTGGGGGATAGACAGTGTGACACCATGATGTAGGGTGCCCAAACAGCAAATGTGAAAAATTGGGACGGGATGAAAGACAGCATAAATCCAATAGATAGTGAGGGTTTGGCTTGAATTTATGGCATCAATTAAATGACATGAAACTATCAAACAAAGAGTCATCAAACCAACTATAAAAAAAGCCTCAAGTTAGGAAACATTAGGTTGGTTGCATTTCCTGAGGGCACTGAGACAGACAGGGCTTGAAGTATACTTACTGTAGTGTAATAGATTATACAGGTGGTATAAGCCCAGGCTTGTTTATGTTTCTTTGTTGGTGAGACACATAGCAGGTAGACTACATGTACAGTAGCGGAAATGGTTTCAGAGGACTCTGCTTTGTAGGGCTTTCCTCTCTCTTTTTATTGTGAACATTGCTTTATTCTCCCTTCCAGATGTCTGGCATGAAGTAACAAAACTTGCATTGACCTCAACAGAACCAGGATTTCACCCTGTTCTAAAAGCAACCAGCACTACATTTATTTAAAATATCAGATATCATAGGAGTCACCCTTTTGTGATTTACCATTTTTAGTTTGTTGTCCAAGCTTAAAGTTGTGATTTTAAAAAGTGGGTTCTACTCAAAAACTAGTAGAATGATACAGCCCCATTTATGGTTTTTAATCAGAAGACAAGCTATTAAATGTTTGGATATTTTTATTTTATGTATACACATTGGCAAGAAGGGAAATAAATAAGTTTAATGAACTTTTCCCTGTACCATCAGAGTTACATATTTGGTTGCATTTAGTGGAAGGATTTCTTTTCCCTAGGCTTTTTGATTATTTGGTCATTATTTCTGGTTGATTGTAGTGTCACTTGCATTCTTTTAATACAATATATTAACACTTTGCACTTCTTTAGCACCTTTTCCCCAAGACTCTCAAAGCACTTCACAGACATTAGATAGCTAATATTCACAGTGCTGGGTGATAGGAAAATGAAATTATCTTGACTTACATATGGGGAAACTGAGGCATAAAGATATTTTTAAGCCAACATTTTCCAAAAAAATGGCCTTTGATTATGGGTGCCCAATTTGAAACATGCTGTATTTGATTTTCAGAGGTGCCGAACACTCATCTCCAGTTGCAGTCAGTGGGAGCTGTGAGTGCTCGTCACTTATGAAGAGTCTCAAGCTGCCCAAAATATTTTATCCAGCGTGACTTGTCCAAGGCCACACAGTAAGTGAGTGGCAGAGTCCAGAACTGAGAAAAAAATCCTGGCCACCTGACCGTCTCATGCTCTAACTGCTAGACTGCATTCACCATCTCTTACTGCTGAGTTTAAAACTTTGCAATAATCCAGGTAATATACATGTTATGAGAGGGCTGTAGAAAGCAAATGTTGATAAATGTTGATGTAGATATGTAAAGATCAAAATATAAGATCTCCATTAAGGGTAGAATAATAGATGGTTATTATAAATTGTTTAATGTTAATGTTTATTTTGATAAGGTTATGGAAAAAGTTTTAAATGATCATGAGTAATGGAACTGGTTTTTGCACTTTTATACAATTACTACCTCATTAAAGCAATATGCTGCTATTGCACGTTCTGTGTACAAGCAATGGCCCTGCAAAAAGGGCGCGAATTCTGTCCAATCATGCTGCTCCTACCACGTGCCTACTCCACGTGAGTAGTCTAAATCTGCCTAGCAATATAAGGTAGCCAATCATGTAACACATATACAAACTGCGTAGTTAACCAAGACTATAAAAACTGTAAGTTAAGCGTGGTTGGTGTGGCAGTTTCTTTACGCTTTTGGGCGACTGTCACCTCGGCCGAATAAACACGTTTTGTTTTAAACCTCATTGGTCTCCTTGAACTTCATTCCTGGTCTCCCTCTATAGCCTAGCGAACATCCTGTTACATCTTCTGGGGGCTCGTCCGGGATGTCGAGGGACGATCAGGAGCAGGTCCAGGGATAAGTCCGTTGGGGACTTGCAGGGGTAAGTCTGTTTCGGGGGCCGGCACAGGAGCGGTGCATCGAGAGGGGCCCCGTTTTGACCGGTGGCCGCTCGTGGGCCGGTTAGCCGTCCAGATTGCCTTTTTGCACCAACGAAGAGACTTTGAAAACAAACGTGGGGAAGGGGAGGGAAACTCCAGTCAGTCCACGGAGAGGCAAGTATAAGAGGGTCTCTGGGAGGGATCTTCTTGTCGGAGTGACTGATTGTGTGTGTGACTGAGTGAATGGCCATTACGGTTCCTGTTGTCAACCGTTGGAACGTCCGGTGACTCAGGCTAGTGGCGATTGAGAGTTAACCTCAACCCTCCCACCAACCGACTCCCCCATCCTCTATAGTCGGTTGGGAACCCGTCTTTCCTATTGTGTCTGTTTGATCTGTCCTATCTGGGTGGAAAAATAAATAAGAAAAGTAAAGACAGCTGTTAAGTCAGGCTAGTGAGGGTGCCCCAAGACCTAGTCTGCAGAATGGGAGGAAGCGGATCCAAGGAAGACCGCAAAACACCTCTAACTTGCATGTTAGAGCATTTTGGAGAATTCAAGAAACATATCTCCACCGGCAGTCGTAAGGCCGGTCTATTAAGAAGGTTCTGTGAGAGAGACTGGCCGACATTTCCAATCCAGCCCTCGTGGCCGGCCATAGGAACTTTGGATATGGATATTATTAGAGATGTCCTCAATTTCGCGGGACGACAACACCCTGATCAATACCCTTACATATCCGCATGGTTTGACATAGTAGAGGAAAATCCACCTTGGTTACAAAAATATACCAAATGCCTGGTCCTTCGTACGCGCTCACGAAAAGGGCTCAAAGGAACTAAGGAGGAATTAAAACCCATATATACAAGCCCCCCAGACGATGAGCCACAGGCTCCACCCCCTTACATGCCATTACCTGTGGTCCTGGTCGTCCCTGCGGAGCCTATACCTGTACTACAAGCACCAATAGCCCCGCCAACAAGCGTACCCGGCATGTCCGCCTCAAATTCACCAACTGACTCCGGTCGGTCAGGCTTGCAGCAACTTGAAGAAAGTGTGGCAAAACTTCAACAACTCCTAACTCCTGAGAGAAAACCCGAGGATCATGACTCTAATCAGGACGAGAAAAGAAACACTACAAGGGAACATTCCTACGCCCTTCGGAGTAGGGATCGTGATACCTCCCCGGTTCGTCAGTTCCCTCTCCGGGTAGTTAATCAATTGATTCCCCCTCCAGCAGATAACCCTACAGGCCAGTACCGGGTCCAGGGAGTGTATCAGCATGTTCCTTTCACTAGTAGTGATCTTCTTAATTGGAAAGCTTCAAAGGCACCGTGGACAAACGACCCCACAGCTATTGCCACTCTAGTCGAAGGAATTATTGGGACTCACTATCCCTCTTGGATGGACATCAGCCAACTTCTCCAAAGGTTGCTTAGCCCAGAGGAACGAACCCTAGTCTTAAGCCGGGGAAGGGAAGAAGCCCGTATAGAATATGGATCAAGAGACCCCAATGGCCTCTTAGATTTTATGGACAGTACATTTCCCACAATTAGAGATCCGGGATGGGACCCTAACACACCAGATAGCAAAACTGCCCTCGATCTATACCACCGGTTACTTGTTCGAGCTCTCAAAAAGGGACCACCTAGAGTTGTGAACCTCCGGAAAATTCACGATTTGCAACAAGACAGAGAAGAAACGCCTGGGGCATTCTTAGAAAGATTGAGAGAAGGATATCGTAAATGGTCCCCATACGATATGGACAATGAATCAGAAGACAGTCCAGGGTCCCAAGCTTTGAAGAACAGTTTTATCAGCCAGTGTGCCCCAGACATCAGGCACAAGCTTCAGAAGGATCAGGGACTGGTCCACATGAACATGGGGTGCGTTCTCGAAGTAGCTGCTCGAGTGTACGCCGCCCGAGAAGGTGAAGAGGAAAGGAAAGCGGAAGAAAAGGTGAAAAAGAGAGCCCAGTTGGTTGCCGCAGTCTTCCAGGACAACTACAATGGAAAAGGAAGAGGATATGCCCAGCGCAGCGGAGGAAGAGGACGAGGCAGAGGCCGACTGGGATTCACCCAGTGTGCCCAATGCTTCCAGGTCGGCCACTGGAAAAATGAGTGTCCTAACAAAGAAAGTGAAAGTACCTCAGAAAGTGAAAGAGGAAGAGGAAGGAGCGGTCCCAGAGGAGGGCCACACAATAGAGGAAATAGAAAGGAATATGGGGCACCTTTCTGGTCAAAAGCAGCGACTACTCAAGCACTTGATGAAGATACCTTTGGTATGGCTGTGATAGAAGACTGGACGAGAAACCAAGATTAGGCCAGACCGGTTCCTCGGATCCCGACAGAAGTGTTTACAACTGGCCCCGGGGAGCCAATGGTCTGTATGAATGTGGGAGGCCAGTTCATAGACTTTCTAATTGACACAGGAGCTACCAAGTCCGTGGTCAATACTAGGGTGGCTCCCGAGAGCCAACAACAGACCACTATCATTGGAGCAACAGGACAAATGAAACCCTGTCCCTTCCTACAAGAGAGAGCATGTAAATTAGGAAGCCACGTTGTTACCCATAAACTTCTCTACGTACCTGAATGTCCCATTCCCCTCCTTGGAAGAGATATGTTATCAAAACTTAGAGCCACTCTTACTTTTGATTGTGATGGAACCATGAAAATGCAATTAGGAGAAAAGCCATCCCCAACTCAATGTCTTATGTTAGCACTCCCCGTAGAAGAAGAATGGCGACTTTTCACCTCCATGGAAAACAGACAAGATTGGCAAACTTTTAATGTCCCAGGTGTATGGGCAGAAGATAATCCACCCGGACTGGCAATTGACATTCCTCCTATAGTCATTGATCTAAAACCCATGGCAACTCCTGTCTCCATTCCCCAATATCCTCTACCTCGAAAAGCAGTAGTTGGCATACACAAACACTTACAGAAATTATCAGATGTTGGTATCATTATCAAATGCCAGTCAGCCTGGAATACTCCCTTGTTACCTGTGGAGAAGCCTGATAAAAGTTTCCGACCTGTGCATGACTTGCGGGCCGTGAATAAAAGAGTGATCCCATTACACCCAGTGGTGCCAAATCCTTACACCCTCCTCAGTCTGGTACCGGCCAGTGCCCAATGGTTCTCAGTGTTAGACCTTAAAGACGTCTTCTTCTGTCTTCGGCTTGCACCCGTCAGTCAACCTATTTTCGCTTTTCAATGGGAACACCCTGATACTGGTCAGAAGACTCATATGACATGGGCTCGTCTCCCACAGGGATTCTGTAACTCACCTTCCTTATTCGGACAGGCCCTAGCCCAAGACTTGGTGCCTCTCACACAAGGAGGCAACCGCTGGAACATCCTCCAATATGCCGATGACCTCCTTGTGGCTACTCGTACCCACACTGAATGTATAGAGGCCACTGCCAATCTTTTAAAACATCTCTATCTCAAAGGTTATAAGGTTTCCAAGAAAAAGGCTCAGTTAGTACAGAGGGAAGTAAGATATCTAGGATTTAAACTCACAAAAGGAATCCGCATGCTAGACATTGAGAGAAAAGAGGCAGTCTGTGCCATCCCTACCCCTACAAACAGGCGCCAAGTGCGCGAGTTTCTAGGAGCTGCTGGCTTCTGCCGTCTTTGGATCCCTAACTATGCTACATTGGCTAAGCCCCTTCATGAGGCCACGAGAGGTGGGGCCGCAGATCCCTTTATCTGGACAGAGACACAACAAAAAGGGTTTGAAGATATCAAGTCCGCCCTGATAACAGCCCCTGCGTTAGGCCTCCCCGATTTGGACAAACCCTTCACACTGTATGTAGGAGAAAGGAAAGGTATTGCAGTTGGTGTCTTAACCCAGACCGTTGGTAGCTGGCTGCGACCAGTCGCATACTTCTCTAAGCAACTAGACACCGTAATACAAGGATGGCCACCCTGTCTACGTGCTATAGCTGCAGCCGCCCTTCTCGCTGAAGAGGCAGGTAAACTCACCCTAGGACAACCAATCTCCTTAAAGTGCCCACATGCTGTGGTCACCCTAATGGAACATAGGGGCCATCATTGGATGACAAATACAAAACTCCTCAAGTACGAAAGTATATTGGTAGACAATCCTTTTGTTACCATCTCTGTCTGTTCCACCCTTAATCCTGCAACTCTACTGCGTGTAGAAGAAAATCCTACTGAGAAACACGACTGCCTTCAGGTCATGGAAGAAGTTTATTCTAGCCGACCTGACTTAATGGATACACCTTTGGCCAAACCTGACTACGTCCTTTTCACCGATGGTAGCAGTTTCATTGATCAGGGCCAACGTCTGGCTGGGTATGCCATAGTCAATGATCAAGGCACTGTCTGTGAAGCAAAGGCACTTCCTCCTGGCACTTCTGCCCAGAAGGCTGAACTGGTCGCCCTCCGTCGGGCACTTGAGTTAGCAACAGGACAAAAAGTTAATGTTTACACTGACTCAAAATATGCCTTCCTAACACTTCATGCCCATGGTGCTATATACAGGGAAAGAGGACTTCTAACTTCAAACGGACAGAAAATAAAACATGCAGATGAAATCCTGGCCCTTCTTGATGCTGTTTGGATGCCCAAACAAGTTGCTGTGATGCACTGCAAGGGACACCAACACGGTGAGGACCCTGTCGCAAAAGGGAACCGACAGGCAGATGAAGAAGCAAAAAATGCAGCGCGTCAGCAATCCCCAGCTATTCATATCCAGCATCTCAACGCGGCTGAAATGATTCCTGCTGAAGTCCACTACACTGCACAAGAACAACTTTGGGCTGAACAGGAGAAAGGAGTAAAACAATCAGGTTTATACATCTTGCCAAATAATAAGATCTTCCTGCCCACGGCGGTAGCTTGGGAATTGATCCAAGAATTACATCAACAGACCCACTTAGGTAGTACTAGCCTAGCTGAACTCCTAGACCGCGAACTATACATAAATGGCCTGCATTCACTCACCAGACGTGCTGCCCTACGCTGTCAAATCTGTGCAAAGCATAATCCCCGTGTGGGGCCTCTTCGGCCACCTGGAGTCCAGTATATGGGGTATAGTCCAATGGAATCACTAGTTGTGGACTTTACCGAAATGCCAAAGTCTGGGAAATTCAAGTACCTGCTTGTAGTGGTCTGCACATATTCCGGCTGGGTTGAGGCATGGCCCACCACTAATGAAAAGGCTGAGCAAGTTACTAAGGCCTTGCTTCGAGATGTAATCCCCCGGTTTGGACTCCCATTACACATTGGTAGTGATAATGGTCCCGCTTTCGTTCATAGAGTCATCCGCTCTTTGTCAATACTCCTGGGCATCACCTGGAGACTCCACTGTGCATATCATCCACAGGCATCAGGAAAGGTCGAAAGAATGAATAGGACTCTAAAAGATGCCCTGGGTAAAATTTGTCAGGAGACTGGCCTATCATGGACTGTAGCCTTGCCCATGGTACTGCTCAGAGTCCGATGCACTCCTACACGATCTTTAAAGCTCTCACCCTATGAGTTGGTGTTTGGCCGACCCCCACTGGGGGTCCGCCACTTGAAAGGGGATACTTACCTTCTGGGAAAGCAAGACCTTATCAGAGAAGTTCAGCTCCTGAGCAATGTGTTGAATCAATTATCCACCTACGTTAGTGAACTCAAGTTCCCATCTCCTGTCACTGCTCTGCACCCTTTTTCCCCAGGAGATTCTGTATGGCTCAAGGATTGGAAGACTAACCCCTTGGGACCTAAGTGGAAGGGCCCCTATACTGTCCTCCTCACCACTCCCACTGCTGTTAAATTAGCCGGTGTTAAGCCATGGATCCATTATACCCGTGTCAAAGCAGATCACACATCGCCTCCACCCGACTGGCAGGTCTCCGTGAAAAGTTCCAACCCCCTGCAAATCGTCTTCCGCAAACCAGCCCAGCTACCCATCCAGCAAAGTGCTCAACTTACCTCTTGTGAGTCAGGTGACCAAGCACCACTCTGAAAACCTGTTCTGCTCTACTGTATAAATATTTGTTATAATGCATTCCTTAATGAACCTCATTTACCTGTTGTTAATGTTTTTAGATGCCCCAAAGGTTGCTGTGGTATCTCCCAGGGGGGCGGGCTTGTTTAGTGTGTGCAGGGCACACTACTTCTGATACTTTTGTTTATAATAATAAGTTCTCCTGTTCGGTCTTAGTTTTAGAGTAACAGTTTCACGATGTTTTATATATTCTGTATGTCCGGGTAGTAGTTTAGATCCTGCAGTCTGTTTTGATCCAAAAGAACATGTTAGTGCTCCAAAATTACCAACAACCGGCAAAAATAAAGCCTAAGGTGTTGCTAGCTTGCAGTGACTAGCAACAAGAAAAAGGAGGGAATGAGAGGGCTGTAGAAAGCAAATGTTGATAAATGTTGATGTAGATATGTAAAGATCAAAATATAAGATCTCCATTAAGGGTAGAATAATAGATGGTTATTATAAATTGTTTAATGTTAATGTTTATTTTGATAAGGTTATGGAAAAAGTTTTAAATGATCATGAGTAATGGAATTGGTTTTTGCACTTTTATACAATTACTACCTCATTAAAGCAATATGCTGCTATTGCACGTTCTGTGTACAAGCAATGGCCCTGCAAAAAGGGCGCAAATTCTGTCCAATCACGCTGCTCCTACCACGTGCCTACTCCACGTGAGTAGTCTAAATCTGCCTAGCAATATAAGGTAGCCAATCATGTAACACATATACAAACTGCGTAGTTAACCAAGACTATAAAAACTGTAAGTTAAGCGTGGTTGGTGTGGCAGTTTCTTTACGCTTTTGGGCGACTGTCACCTCGGCCGAATAAACACGTTTTGTTTTAAGCCTCATTGGTCTCCTTGAACTTCATTCCTGGTCTCCCTCTATAGCCTAGCGAACATCCCGTTACAGTTACACTGTATATGATACCCTGCTGTGCATCTCCAGTGGACTTAACTCTGATGAAACTAAGGTCTGGATTTTACAAGTATGCTCTGAGAGAAAGACTCAAACTGATATAATGCCTTCGTGTGCATCTGGTGATGCTGAATTTATCCTCATCCTAATAGTGAATAGTTTTCAAAAGAAATGGTAGGTATTTTCAGCAGAATTTAGGACTCAGGGGAAAAAACATGACATGATTTTCACATTTGAAGACATAACCAGACTTGAAGGAAAGACTTTTACACCTCACAGTGCCCTTTTATCAGCAGCTTGCATCTGCTGAGAGTATTTTCTAAAAAGTGTACCATTTTGAATTGTGTTTTGCAAACAGAGATACTGTAATCTATTCAAGGAAACAAAAATCTTAAATATTCATTCAATTAATATAAATACTCGGTTTAAATTTGCTTAATCAGATGACCCTGGCATGTTACATACGGGGAAAACTGTTTCTAGTTATTAGAAAAAAAATGGAATATTAAAACAAACATACTGGAAATATTTTAATATAAAATATTTTACTAGCAAAAAATAGGCCTCAATTAGAAATCTCTTACTTCAGCTGACTTCTAGACCCTACATTTAAAATATACTTGTCAAATTAATTATGCTTTATCTATAAGATTAAATAATTGAACTGTAATTCTGATAGTTGTATTAAAAGTTATTAACTTAAAATGTCAACATTCAAATTTTAAATAGCACTGCATGTGCAATATCATAAACACCAAAACATTCAGAGCTACACTTTATATAAATGAAATGACTAAATAAAAGTGCTTATCAAGTATTTAAGTTCATTTACAGTTGAATTCACTGATAATTAGTGCTCAGATAATACCATTGGAATATCACTCATAACAGATGTTTTATTTTAAGGTATTTTCACCTGACTGGATGGAATAAGAGGTTTTATTTCTGCAGATGTTCATGACAAATACTTAATGTTTCAAATACTTTAGAAAAGGTGTAGATTTTGTATTTTTTTTGCAGTGCATTTTAAAAAATAGATTTATAACTGAAGGTTTGCCTTCACCCTGCAACACCATGAGAGCCCTAAAGTCACAGACTTAACTCTACAGTCCACCTAAATCCAGACACTTATTTTCTCACCCAGTGAAGTTGGTTCAATAAAAGATACACCATCATCCATCTTGCCTCACAGTTCAGAAGATGAAGATCTGTAGTACTGCCATTACAACAGCCTTCTCCAAGAAAGTGCTTTGCAATTTGCTTAGAAAAAAAATCAAAATGCTGCACTATCTCACCATAGTGCTGCAATATCATTTTAGAGCTCATTGTCCCAGAAACAGTTTGGCTTTAATAAACGCACAGTCTGGAGAGTTAGCCTGTTCTTTGCAATAAAAGCAGAGTTTGATGCTCTATCAAGAATTTCTGTCTCTCTTCATGC